>CM024765.1:73720714-73829143 GCA_014218235.1 Colocasia esculenta | reverse complement strand
AACTATCGCTGTATTCACCTCACCTGTACAGAGGGAAAGTAGTCCTCAATCCCTCGTCCACAAGGAAATTGTGACGGAAGAAGGAATATCCTTTTTTTAAGGGTGTTCATAGCTCTGAGCAATCAAGTATTTTCCATATGTTTCCATCCCCCCCCCAATTTTTGTCTCTAAAGTGTCCCCACCTTGAAGAATAAAATTCCCTAGAAACCGCATCAGTAACCTCTCTAACAAGGGGAAGGTGGTGAACCATCCAAGAAACCCCTACAAAGCCCCGCCCCCCACCCCCGGCCCACACTGCCCCCCCCCCCCCCCCCCCCCAACCCATTGTGTCCCCCTCCCCCACCCACACTACCCTCCTTCCTCCCCCACACCGCCGACCCCTCCTCCCCCCCTCCCCCACCGCACCCAAGCGCCCCCCCTCCCCCCCAACCCCCACACTGCCCCACACCATCGAGGCCCCCCTCTACCACCCCCACACCGCCAGCACTGCCTCCTTCTCCCACACTACCTCACCCCCCCCACCCGTCAAGCCCACCCTCCCCCACCGCCAGGAACACCCCCCCCATACCGTCGGCCGCCACACATATATATATATATATATATATATATATATATATATAGAGAGAGAGAGAGAGAGAGAGAGAGAGAGAGAGGGCTCACCAAAGGAGAAGACAACAGTGGCTCCGATGGGGTCTGATAGCGGCTTCGATAGGGGACAACGGCAGTGACGACTGTGGCGACGACAACATGCGGCTGTAGACACCCATTTCTGGCCTAAGAGTTGAACCACATTTCTTGTCATCTTAGTGAGCCCCTAGTTGGTCACTCACCTTGAGCCCACCATTAGCCTTGCTTTGAGCCCATTAAGAAGCCCAATTTCATTTAATCATGTCCATTATCCTTTTAAAAGAGTCATTGTGCCTTAATTGCCTATCATTCTCCCATTTGATTGGCCATTTATTGAGGATAATCGATTTTCATTAACGCGGCAAATCGTGGTGACGCGTTACCATTATCGCGCCCTCTTTGGCCGTCGTGACAGCCCATGCATATCCATGCACGTGGCCTCATAGTCGCGACGCTTAAAGTCGTCGCGTTCTTCCCTGTCGCGCCCCTGCGATATGTTGCGATTGCAGCCGCTGCAACAGCCTCCGCAACCACCTCCACTTTATCCTCCCATAGCCTTATCTCTATCCCATGCAACCTCCCAACCCCCATGGCCGTGGTTTGGGGTTGTGGGAGACTCTAGGTACCCCTTTGGACTCTCCCAATCTGAATTTTAATGGCTTTTATCCTTTATTTGGGTATTTATCATCTTAAAATGGGATTTTCTCTCTCTAACTCTATATAAGCAATGCCACCTCCTTTAGAGCGAGGAGACCCCCATTTTTACCCCGAAGGGCTGCCGAATTTTTTAGTGATCTGGACTTAGCCCGCAGCCCTTCCTCTTCTCTCATTTCCTCACCTTTTCACCTCAAGTTATGCCATTTTGCTCATCCACAAGGCTGGGAACATGAGGAGGGCGATTCCTACTCCATCCAGAGGCTTTTGCACGAGCCAACGACGCATACCACGCTAGGGAGTCGCCCCACAAGGGGCTTTTTCTCTCTCTCCCCCTACTTCTCCTTTCTTCATGCATTTTGCTATTCCATTTTCTAGATAGGTTGCATTTCCTTCCTTTCCCATGTTTTGACATCACCCTAGGGGTTTAAAAAAAACACCCCAGGTTCGTTCCCCCCATGTTCCCCCTTCTCTTTCATTTTTGAATGGATACTATGCTTAACTCGTTCTAACAGGGTTTCTTTCATTGTTTTCATTATTTTGGCAGGCACCCAAGCGAAGTTTAACGAGGAGCTCTTGTTCTCTGGCCGGTCGGAGGGCAAGAAGAAGGTCCTTCATCACTTCTCCCACACTGTAGAGAACGCGACGGATGAGGGCGACGCGACAGCGGAGACGCGCCCTACAAGGGTGACGCGACTTCAGCCCATCGCGACGTGGTTCCACGTCACGATATCAGTAAGTCCTCTTGTTCTCTTTTCCTTTTCCTAGCTTAGTTAGCCCATGCTATTTTCATCATTAGGTAACAAGTTAGGTGGCGATCACATCCTTTTCCCATGCTTCTATATTGAATACATATTTGCGTGTTTTGGGTGTCGCACAATCCCCGTGATTACACCTTTTGGCGATCACGGTGGGACCTTCAATGCTAGCCTCGTGATTTTTTAGCCTATTTGCCTGCCATGTTTGATTGTTTAAATGCCTTATTAGAACCCTGTTAGGTGTATTTTGTTTTGTTTTGGCACTGCTAGAGATGCAGCGTATCACGTCGCCACGATCTTGTCGTATCTAAGGTGGCCGGCGCGACAAAAGGTACGTGACTCTCCCCTTCTGTCCACCTTATTTCTTTCTGTGGATTCACCTATGTCTCTTCTATGCCATACTTCCATGTACTCTTGTGTTTCTGATTGCTAGAATCCTGCTAGGGTTCAGATTTTTCCTTTTCTTTTGCTATTGGTTTTCGGATCTTGTCGCGGTAGATCGTGGAGTCGTGATAAGGCCACGCCATGGTAGGATGTCGCGGCTTCAGGTACACATTGCTTGTTATTGTTTTGACCCATGTGCCAGTTTCTGTGTGATCCATGAGCTCTGCTGTGTTAATTTGGTTATTCCATGCTTGTATTGCGTGTTAGGTCAGTCTGTATGTCCTGTGTTTGCGAATGACTATGGTTCTCAGGACTCTGTTGATATCGCGGCTAGGTTTCCAGTCGCAATAGGGTCGCGGCGTACCTGGCCGCCGTGACTTTACCCGAGACCCATTAGTCACCCTGTTTTGTCATTAGTTGGATATTGCATACATTTTTGGGCACCTAGGCCCGTGCATACACTATTGATCAGTACTGATGGGCTATCCCCCTTGGTTGAGTGAGTCCTCTCATCCGCGAGCACTCGTGGGCTGACTAGGGCCACCTCCCGAGGACCTCCGTAAGCCCCCGTGATCGTACACACATTGCGGTTCGCCGGGCAGGTTGTACCCATTGTACCGTTAGTTTGAGCTATCCCCGCGTGTGAATTGTGTGCCACCCTTAGTCACACCGAAGGACTTGAGTTCATACCTATTAGGGTCTCACTTGACCGAGTGTCATTCCATTAATCAATCAATTAAAGGTTAAGTACAAACTCTAAAATTTGGACGTTAATCATGATAACTTGAGTGCTTATTTAGTGCATCCCTTCTTATCTCATAGTCCCTTCTTGTTTGCGATAGAGTCTAGGATTTGTTTGGCTAGTGTCATCTCCCCTAATTGTTTAGGGGCGGTGCATGCATCATTGTTTAGGTAGATCGAGTCAGTCCCCTCTGACCATTGTGTTATATCATAACCCCTTGTACGGTATGGACCACTTCTGTGTCCTTGCCGATGATTCTCTGCCCATTGGGCTTCTAGAGGATGCAGCCCAACCCTCCGCGGCTATCCTCTCTGGGCACATCGAGCCCTCTCTTGCCACAAGTGGTCAATCCCGCCCTCCTTCTCCTCCTAGGGCGGATGACCCACATTCTCAATTTAGGCAACTTCTCCCTCATCTGCGTCTGGACCAAGTCCATGAATTTCTGGCCACTGCCAAAGGCAAGCGACCCTTATCCCCTCCCACTCACAGTTCTACCCAGCAAGCAACTTCCTCCGCTCCAGTTATTTCAGCGCCACACGTACCCTCCGTAGTGGCAGACCCTACACCCCTCCGACCGCGGGCTATTCACTTTTCTGAGCCCCGCTATCTCCCAGCGCAGGATGTTCGGCCCAGATCCCCTCCAGTTTCCTCATTCTATAGGGCCGAACCTGTTCCCCTTCCCCGCGAGAGGTCTTACTCCTTAGAACACCCCCGCTCCCTTGTCTCTACCCACCATGTCTCGTCCCCCTCTGACTTCCTTGCAGAGTGGACAACCATGAAAAGGAGCTCCATGACTTAAGGAGACAATTGGACCCGCGAAGAGCTGCGGACATTCCCCTTCCATCTTTTCAATACCTCCAGGTCCCACCTCAGTCAGAACTCCCTGTGTTCCGACGTTATTTTGGGGTAGGAGACCCCTATGTTCATTTGAAAGATTTTGTGTATGAGGCTGCACCGCACAAGTACAACCGCCACCTTATGGCGTACTTGTTCCAGAAATCACTGGATGGTCTGGCCCTCGAGTGGTTTTATTCTCTACCACCTGAGGAAGCCGAGGATTTTCAAGTAGTTCAAGAAAGGTTCTTACAGCAGTTTCAGGATCGGGTCGGACCCGAGTACTCTTTTGTTGATCTAGTGGCTGAAAAAATGAAGCTTGATGAGGAATTTGCTGTCTACGCTGACAGATGGCATGCCTTGGCTGCTAAAGTCCGATGCCCCATGCCGAAAAAGGAGAAAGTTAAATTGCTGATCTCCAATGGCATACCCATCTACCATGCCATTCTAGCTATGAACGACATCACTTCCATGCACCAGTTATACAGCCGAGCCCGTTTCATCCATACCTAGCTCAAGGATTCGCCCATCCACTCTATGTTTGAGGCCCCTAAATCCCGCTATCCTAAGAAGCCCCAGGGACCTGTTACTGAGGGAATCTAAACCAATGAGCAGGTAAGTGCAGTGAATAACCCTCAAGGCCCGGTAGGTAGGGCACCCCTTAATGAGCAATCCCAACAACCCTGGAACAATAGACAGTCACCTCCTCAAAACCAAAACCCTCAACAAGATCAGCGCCAATACAACCAAGTCCTTCCGCCCCAAAATGGCTATGCTCCTCGAAAGCATAATGGGCCCAAGAGGGCACAATACCCTCCTCTCCCAGAAAGTCTTGCTGATATATTTGCGGCCCTCATGTCTCTAAATGCTCTTAGGCTCCCTCCCAAGAAACCAATTGGAACATGGCAGCAGACCAAACAAAGTACTGTGTGTATCATTGCCATCCAGGGCACAATGTGTCAGATTGCTTCCAATTTCGGGACATTATATATGAACTTCATGAATAGAACCAAATTGATTGGGTCGAGATGAAGAGATTGATCTAGACACTAAGAGACCAACAGGGTCAAAGACAGCAGCAGCAACAGCAAAGGCGACAGCAGCCTCAGCAACAACAACAACAATTTCAATAGCAACCGTTTCAGCAACAACAATTCCAGTAGCAGTACCAGCAACAGCAGCAACCGCAGCAACCACAGTAGCCAGCCAATGACCTCGGCATAATCCGTAATCCTATGCCACAACATCAGCCCACTCTGAACCCTCAGCCTACTCCACCACCTCCTCCTCCCGCTCAAGTTAACTCTATCGTCCATCATCCACCACCAGCAGCCACGTGGGCTTACGATGATGAGCACGAAGTAGGCCAACTTTTGGTCATTTCCCACGCCACACCTACCTCCACCACGCCTACTACCACCACCTCCACACCTGCCATGCCCACCGTTGCCACCTTACCTCGCCACTCTACAGTAACCCCGTCATACTGCCCGTTATCCCGTCACCTCTCAATATCCCATTCTCTCCTGCGCCAGCACCCTTATTAGCCACCCCCTCCATCATTGACACCAATTCACCTCCTCTTCACCATAATCTCGCCCTACGGAGCGGGTGAATGTTCCACCGGATGTACCCAAATGCATTCGTGTCCATGCCAGGTCAGCTGACCCAACCTTCCAACAACCAGCAGTAGCAACAAGACATTGAGGAGATAGATCCGGTCCCGAGGACCCAATATGATATTTTGAAGCATTTGGATCAGACTCCGGCAAAAATATCAATCCTTGAATTGATCAAAAGGTCACCAACCCACCAAGATGCCCTAAGAGACTTTCTGTAAAGGGTCATGGTAAGCGAAGATATGAACCCGGACAACCTGCCATCTGTTCTTTCCATTGTAAACAAGGGGCCAACCATTACTTTCACAGACGGTGAGCTGGCTCCTCCAAAGGCCAGGAGAATCCCTTATATGTCACCATGACCATAAACAAAATGGCCATTGATGCCGCGTTGGTTGATACCGGAGCTTCTATAAATGTGTGCCCGCTGAGTACCTTGAGATCCTGCAACATCTCCGAGTGCCGCTTGCAGCCCACTCCCACAACCATAGCGGCCAATGACAATTCCCGGCGGGCCTGCCATGGCATCATTTCTTTACAAGCAGAATTGGGCCCACTTGTCATGACAGTAGATTTCTATGTGCTTGACATTGATCCAACCTACAAAGCTATTTTGGGCCACCCATGGATTGAGGCGTTAAGGGCAGTCCCCTCTACAGCTCATCAATGCTTGAAATTTCCATTCCAGGGTCGTATAGTTAAAGTTAAAAGTGCAGCAACTTCTCACACAGTGGAGGCCATCGAGAAAGTATTGCCATCAGTCTGGCCATCCAACAAGCCCATTATCTCAGTCCTTGATGTGAACTTTCCTTGGGCTTACACATTTTCCTGCAGCCGCTAGATCATATCCCCATCAGTGGCAGCTGTCAAGAAGGGCACACTCTCAAATACCAAGGGCTGGAATATCATGGTCAACCGGGAAAGGGTCTGGGTGCCCGCCTTCAAGGGAGGACTCAGATCATCAATGACCCTAAGAAATTCACAAAGAGGGGTCTTGGATACCAAGAAGGGCTCAAACCATGGGCGACATATTCATCTACACCAAAGACAGACCAAGACCCTCTCACCTGGACACTTTATGATCATTTTGTCAGAGGGCTTGTATAGCCAGGCTACAACACTATCATGACAGAAGCACCGTTGTCCCCATATCAACTTCTGGAGGCCCAGAGGTCCAGCAAAAAGAGGAGGCTTAAAGAAACAACGGCAGAAGAACCAAGTCTGGAAGACTTAATCTCAGCCATTAGTTTTCTGTTCAAGGAGGACAACACTGTGCAGTCCCCAATAGTAGAAGCAGAAGAACAAGAGCTCGAAGACCTTGTCTCAGCAGTTAGTCAGTTATTCAGTGAGGACAGCATTTCATACTCTCCAGTAATGGAACAGTCAGTATCAGCAATCACCTCCAAGCGACAGTTGCTTGGACCTGGTGAAGATTTCGAAGTCATAAACCCCATCAACCCAACAAAGGAGTTCTGGCAAGGGTATTCCCAGCCTTCTAGTCATTTTGTGTCTTCCATCCTTGTTTATAATTTCTCCTTTATCCCTTCTCCTCCTCCTCTCATTTTCCAATTCTCCCCGGACGCTCTCGAAGCGTTGACCATCTCTTCCTCTTCTTTCACCATTTCTTTCAATGGCTCAATTCTGTCCATCTCCCGATGTTTTTTTCTATAGGATAGTTATTTCTTTTTAGTCTAGTATGTTATGCTTAATTAAAAAAAAATGCTTCCATTCCTTCTTTTTTCATCATTTGGACGGCGATCCCCGTCCTCCTTTTCCTCCCCTCTCCTTCAGACGGCGATCCTCGTCTTTCCCTTTTCAAGTACCGATCTCCCTCCTTCACTGCCACTGCAATCCCCACTCCCGACGGTGATCCCCGTCACTCCGCTGCAATCCCCGCTCCTGACGATGATCCTCGTCACTCCGCTGCAATCCCCGCTCCCGACGGCGATCCCCGTCACTCCGCTACAATCCCCGCTCCCAACGAAGATCCCCGTCACTCCTTGCTCCCAACATTCGGATGGAGATCCCCATCCCTGTGTTTCCTTGCTCCTGACGGCGATCCCCGTCCCTGCATTTCCTTGCTCTCAACAGCAATCCCCGCCTCTCCTACTGCGTGCAAACTGCGATCCTCACTCGCTTGACCATCATGATCATGCTGGGCGATCTGGTGAGGGGCCTTCTGCTCCCCAACACCCCAACTCCCCTACAGACACCCTAAGCTCGAGTGGTCTATCCTTGCCTCCAGTCCCATCGAAGGATCTGTGCGGCTCTGCACACATGTCTCTTTCCCTTCCAATAAACCTCTGGACACTCCTCCAGAGCCTTCTGTAAATATCAGCCCTAGGTTAGTTTCAAGGGTAGAATCTAGTAAGCCCCCGTCCCCGACTAGGAGAGCAAGGGTAGTGGCATACCCCGTAGGTATTTGTTAGATCTGGTGCAAAGGTGTGGTGCTCTTCTAGCTATTGAAGAGTTTGCCCAAGAAGCAATTGTTTTGAATATAGAAGCTCAGCACGAAGAGGAAGGGCTAGACGATGGGTTTGGAGTATATGAAATCTTAACTGAGGAAGACCCAGTGGATGAAGAAGAGGGTGAGATAGAGGACGCTGCCGACATGTATGCAAGTGACATAAGAAGATTTGACGAGCCTACATCGGCAGTGGATGAGCCCACCAAAGAGGTAAATGTTGGAACAGAAGAAGACCCCAGGCTCTTGACCATAGCTTCCAGTCTCCCTCCCGAGAAGAAGAGGCGCTCATAGAAATGCTAAGGGAGTTCAAAGATTCTTTTGCCTGGTCGTACGATGACATGACCGGCATTGACCCCGAATTGGTGGAACATAGGTTAATTTTGAAGCCAGGGGCAGTTGCCGTTAAACAAAAATTGAGGCGTTTCCTCCCCCACATTGCTTTGAAGATGAAAGAGGAGATTGATAAGCTACACAAAGCCACGTTCATCCATGTAGTCCTCTATCCGTTGTGGGTGGCAAACATAGTCCCAGTAATGAAGAAGGATGGAAGAGTGCAAATTTGCATTGACTTCCGGGACTTGAACAAGGCATGTTCAAAAGATGATTTCCCTTTACCTCATTTGGATGTGTTGATTGATAACACCGCTGGTATGAAACTCTGTCATTCATGGATAGATACTCAGGATATAATCAAATCCGTCTAGCCCCGGAGGACCAAGAGAAAACCTCCTTCACCACGCCCTGGGGAACTTATTGTTATGTGGTCATGCCATTTGGATTGAAAAATGTCGGCGCCACTTATCAGTTGGTGCTATTTCATCTAGGAAGCAGTTTGCTCAGATAGTGTTTAATAGGCATATCAGGATAGCAGCCAAATTCAAAGTCAAGTACAATATCAAGCTATCATTCCATAGATTTGCCATGATGCAAGCACCTAAGAACTCTCAGCATATGAAGGATTTTCAGCACAGCTTTGCAGAATCTGAGAGACTGAATGAAGATCTATGGGCAGCAGCCTATCCAGAAGAGAGTGTAGAATGTCAAAGGCTCAAGCTATCACCCTCTATGTATCTCCTCAAGACTTATGACACACTTTGGTAGTTTGTCTCTCAAAAATTGACTCAGAGATACATTGTATACTATCAAGCCAAAGATGCAGCTCATTCTCAGCGTCTACACTGGAACCTTACTGTTCATGATTTCCTACACCAGGCAGCCAAGAAGTAGTTTGTTCCTCTTAAGAGAACCCTATCAGATGATAACTATCATAGAAGGATCAACTGGTATCATCCCCGCCATGTTAAATCCCATAGGAAAATTCCCTCTATAGGATCTTCCTACAACATAGATAGAGAGAAATTTTCTAATTTCCTTGCTAGAAATGAGTAGAAGTTATGGGATCTTCTTCAACCATTCTTTACTCAAATCACTCCTTCACTCCATCTTCCTAGTTCCACTTTCACTCCATGAATGTAAATTGTTCTTTACAGAAATTAATATAGATCTATTTCTACACATCTTTGTGTATCTCTTATCCTTTCTGTTAATGCCACAAAGGGGGAGAAATAATAGAAGAAAACAAAATTTTATTTAAAAGGGGGAAAAGTGACAAAATTTTGTAAGGGGAGAAAGAAGAGAGAAAACAAATTTTTTAGTAAAGAGAAGAGAGAATAGGAACAATTCAAATTTGTTTCTTTACTGCCTATTTAAAAGTTTTTGTCATTAACAAAAAAGGGGAGAATTGTTGAGCAACTATCCCTAAAAATATTGCTAATATATTGCTAAACATTTATCATAATGTTTTTGCTATGACAAAACCTTTTAATATATCTTTTTACTACCATTTATGAAAATTAATATACAAAGGCTTTGATATATATATATATATATATTATATATATATATATTATATATATATATATAATATGCTAGGCAAAATTTATGCTTACACAGAATATAAGCATCAACAATGAAACAAAATTTCTCTAAGTCCACAGCGTATACTGTATATCATACTAACTCTGACTCTTGACTCCGACTCTAGAAAAGTCGAAGTATTGCTTCAATTGATGAACAAACTAGTAGTACTCCGACTCTAGAAAAGTCAAAGTTTGGCAAGACTCCGACTCCTCAAAAGTTGAAGTCTTTATACCGATTGCTTATCCATTGAGCCTCACTCCGACTCCTTGTAAGTCGAAGTAGGACTTACTTCGACTTCAGATAAGTCGAAGTCTACTATTGTTTGTTAGACTCCGACTTCTTAAAAGTTGAAGTCTTTCTGGACTCCGACTCTTGGAACGTCGAAGTATGACTTGTTTTTCTCTCACTCCGACTTCCAAAAAGTTGAATTATGTTTTTGGTGTACCTTACTCTGACTCCTCAGAAGTAGAAGTCTCTATATCCTTCTCCAACTCTTTGGAAGTCGAAGTCTATCTCACTGCGACTTGTGTATAGTCAAAGTTTTGTATGTACCTAGTCCTTGACTCTGACTCCCTAAAGTCGAAGTATCATATATCAACTTCTGTATACTTGTACTTAAATAATATTTGTATGAACTTATCATTCCACAGAATCCATGAAATATTAATCTTGTTTATTTCTATGTTTGGTACATCCCAAAGGGATCCTTTACTGAATGAATAACACTTATAGGTCTTACATAATAATGTTTTTCTTGCTATCAAATTTAAATATTTTGTTAAGCAAAAGTATATTCCGAACTTTCATATAAAGAAATCCTTGTTAATGATTTGAAAGAATTATACAAATTGGTCTTTTGCTTTCTGTCAGAACTTTAGTTCTTTTCTATTTGACAGATGATATGCGTTGGTAGGTATAAGCAATATGGGCTATCTGTCAGAACCTACCTACCATATTTGCGTTTATTAGAACATTTCTTATTTTCATGATACAATTTTCTGTCTATTCTTAATGCACTGAACATCTATCCATCCGAAGTTCTTTATACTTTATATATATATCTATCTCACCTACCTCCGAAAGGACAAAGGTACTTGTGTTCCCTTACCTTGCAGACAATTAGTGTAGCAACCTGGATTTTTCAAAAATAAAAATTTAATAAAAATAAAAATAAAAGCAATTAGAAAATCAAGTAAAAGAGAATCAAATAAAACCCATTAAATGAAAGAAGTAATGGGCTTTGTTAAATGGACCCATTAGAAATTAGTGGGCCAAAATAGGAATTTTTAAAAGGGGAATAATAGAAAATTACCCTAAATTCGTAACTTAATTATTACTTAAATAGAAAAGAGATATTTAATGCATTAAATAGGAAGTTTGAGTTGGATTTGGATTCCTAAACCTACCATAGTAGCTTGACCACAAATTTAGCTCCCATCCTAACCCAATTAGAAGTTCTCAAGTTTGGAAAGGGTGAGAGAAATAGAAAATCCCGAAATTAAATAGTAATTAGAGTCCTATTAGGAAATAGAAACCCAAGAGACATAAATACTCTCTTAATCCCCCATGGTCGGCCCTAGCTTGTTGCCAAGGGTTTCAAGACGTGGAGAAGAGGTCAAGGAGGAGGAGAATTCATGGGAAGGAGGCTTCATCAAAGCTTCAACCCGAGTTCATCAAGTTCTAGCCCTAGAAGAGGAAATCGACCAAAGGTAGGCATTCTCACAAGCATAAATCATAAGATTTCGTCTGTAGATTGTTCCATGCATCAGGAACAAAACCCATTTTGTTTCATAATTTTCCATCGAGTATAATTTTTGTTCTTGATTTTTGAAGTCTTGCAAATCTCTTGACCCCGAACCTTCATGTTTAATTCACATCTCCTTGAATACTCAACCCTATGCCCTCAAATTTTTATTGGAGATACTGATGCATGTTAGGCGTCTTTTGCCCACGAAAGTCCTAAATTTCATCCATCTTATCTCACAAATTAATTCTTGCATCTCAACTATTCACAGTATTCTATTCTCCATGTTTGACTTGATTAAAGCCTGACGAAACCATGATTGTTTTAAAATTCCGATTTACTGGAAGTACTCTTGCATGTCTAGATCAATTTGCAACTATTTTCATGAATTTTCATCGCTTGTACAATTAGTTATGATTTTCTGAATCACCTTGTGTCAAAATAGGCTAAGTCTAGTCCGAAATCCAATGCACTATCCTTTCCCGGTCGCACTTAGGCGCAGACCCTGTGAACGCGACGGCCCGATAGGCCGCGTTCTGAGGTCTGGTCATGACAGCAATACCCGTCACATTCTGAATGGAACAAGCGCTACCGTCGCGATCTGTGCACCTATCCTGACTGACCCGTTGTATTCTGTATAAGCCTCTATCGCGTTATCAGGGCCATCGCGACAGCATCTCTCGTCGCGATCTGATCGCGACAGGGTCTGTCGTCGCGATCTTCCTGCCTGAACTGACAAGCTCGTCGCGATATGTACAAGGCTATGTCGCATTCTCAGTGGACCCCGTCGCGACCCTTATTGGGGTGCGTCGCGATCTCAGATTTTTGCATGAAAACCCCTAATTTTCGATGCTCAGACTTTCTACGGTGTTTGTACCCTCTCTTAACAGTCATATACGCAGTAAATATACTTGTTATAAACTGAACATTATTGTGTGATTTTAAAAGACATGCACATGACTTATTTCTAGCTATGATTTCATGCTACATGCACACACTTTGAACCATCCAATTATGGCTTAACTTGGCATGTAATTAACTCATAATACATCTGGTAATTTATGTAATTAAATTGCCATATTTTAAATAGAGTTCTCTATGTTTTCTCGCGATGTTTTGGGAACACCGATACCGACGCTCCACTATTCTAGAAATCCTCTAGAACATCAAGCACTTGTTTCTATATACACACTCTCTTGACTTGGACGAACTCTCCGTCGGATACTCCTTCTGCCGGACTAGTGAATCCTTGTTCAAGGCCTCCGTAAGTCTCCTCAGTCCATGGATTCCCACATAGTCGACGAACTGGTTGTACCCTAACACCTACGATACCCTTTAGGGATGAACATGATCCAAACGGCTATTAGAAGTTCGCTCTTATCTTGAATCATGCCGGACCTCTAGACCTGTGCTTAACATGGCCAATGGAAGGGTCGTGAGTTTCACCTGACTGCCAACACCTAGTGCGCATGTTGTGCAATTGCTACTATTGCCTGTTTACTCGACGTGTTATGTGCAATGTCCACTAGCTCTCATCTATACTCTACTCGCTCATCTATTCACATTCACTCTACTATCTCGTCTATTCATCTAGTACTCTCATCTATTTTTTGGTACTCTATATTGGCCATTGATTGATTGTCTAAAGATAAACAATATAACCAATGCCTGGCAATATATAAAAGGCCCGATCTGGTCCTGGGATGTGCGCCCGAAAGTACTAGTACCCATGGGAGTTAAATGATTAGAGTGTTTGGCATTACACTCGAGTGCTATCTATCTTGACTATCTAAATGACAATCAAAAGTGCTATGTTCTCTCGTTGTCTATTGACAAAAGTGATATACTATACCCATCATGGTATTGCTATACTTTGTGCTATTTGTGCTATGGCCATCTTGCTATTTGTGCTATACTCGACACTTGTGCTATAATTATAAAGCTTGTGCTATTTCCATCATGCGCTATCCTGCTATCTTTTACTTGACTCTCTCGCTCTATCATTAGTTACTCTATTTTTTAATACATTAATCATTTAAAGTCTGCTTGACTATTGAGATTTAAGTCCTATTGGGCCTTATCGCTCACCCTGCGTTATTTGTCGTTGTGTTCTCAGGTGAGACCGAGGATGACACATACACTCAAGAGGACGGGAACGACCAGGAGTGAAGTCATGAGTACCCTAGTGTCTTAGTATTATGATTAGAGTGTTAGTTTAGTCTTTTACTTTTATTTCAATGTACTCTGATATTAGAGGTTGTAACTAGACATTTGAAAGTTATTAATGAGAAGAATTTGCTTTAGTATTTATTCATTGTTCAATGGTTTGATGTCTAGTACTTGCTCTGTACCCGTTTACTTGCAACTGCCTCATGTTCCGATATTCCGCGTCAGGGCGTGACAGTTTTGTGATATCAGAGCCTAGGTTATTCTTAGGTATAGGATGATCTAGGTTGACCTGCCTCGACTAGAGTCAATTATCCTACCTATGTGAGTTGTGGTTAGAGCCAAGGGTAAATAGCTAAAATGAAATCACACACGCACGAATTAAATTCCACATCAATATCATGACAATAAGTTATTTTGTAGGAACTAAGCAATCAAGATGACTGTTGAACGTGCTTGTAATCACGGGAAATGTGCACCCCAAAGACACGCAACATGATATTAAATCTAATAGCATGGAAAATAGGATGTGATCACCACGTAGATAGTTGCCTAATGAGAAGAAAATAACATAGGCTAACTAAACTAGGGAAGGAAAGAGAATGGAAGTGGACCTGGTGTCACGACAAGGTTACCTGCCGCGATGATGCTGGGAAAGCGTTGCCATCGCCAGCCGCGTCTCTTTGTCGCGTCCCTCCCCACTGTCGCGTTCTCTTCTGTGCGGGAGATGATGGATGGGACCTTCTTCCCATCCTCCAGCCGGCTAGAGGACGAGAGCTCCTCGTGGGATCTCGCTTGGGTGCCTTCCAAAACAAAAGGAAGCAAGAAAAGCCCTATTAGAACAAGTTAAGCATAGTAACTATTCGCAAAATAAAAAGAAAAGAGAAAGCATAGTGGGAACGAACTTGGGGGTGGTTTTAAAACCCCTTGAGTAGTAGGAAAATGTGGGAATGGGAAGGGATGCAACCTATCTAGAATAAAATAAAATGCATGAAGAAATAGAGGAAAAGGGGAGAAGAGAAGAATGAGCCCCATTAGGGCAACTCTCTAGCGTGGATGACGTTTAAATGATCGTGCAGAAACTCTTGGATGAAGTGGGGGTCGCCTCCTCACGCTCCACGCTCCATGGATGATGAAGTAGCAAGCTTTTGTGAGGTGGAATGTGAGGAAGGAGTGGAAATGGGAGGGCTGTGAGGCTAAGTATAGCTCAGTGGAGAATTCGGCAGCCCTTCGGGGTGAAAATCAGAGCTCCCCCGTCCATGAAGAGGGTGCCTTGCTTTTATAAGCCTTTGCGAGAGAATATCTCATTAAAATGGATAATAAGTAAAAATGGGAGATAAATGCCAATGAAAATTGCATGGGAGAGTCATTGGGACCTTCAAGAGAGTCCCTAGGGCCCAAATCCCGCCAAAGGGGTTGAGATATTCCCTGGAGATAAAGATAAACCCATGAGAGGATAAATAGGAGTTGGTTGCGGAGGCCTGCATGCGCAGCTGCTATCGTGACGTATCGTAGGGCCGCGACATGGAGACACAACTGGGAGGAGCGACGCGACAGTATGCCCACGTGCATGGATGTGCATGGGCTGTCGCGGCAGCCTGTAGCGTCACGACAATGAGACGCGGAGCTACGATACGACGCGTCAAGAAAATCAAATAACTACGAATTATCAGCCAATCATATGAATGGATAAGAATTATATATGTCCAAGGACTCTCTCAAAGTGATAATGGACAGGATTTCAAGGCAATTTGAGTTGTTAATGGGCTCAAAACAAGGCCAATGATGGGCTCAAGGTGAGTGACCAACTAGGGGCTCACTAAGACAGTTTGAAATGTGGTCCAACTCAATAGTCAGAACCGGGTGTTTACAGATTGCCCCTCCTTGGCTTCCACTTTGCAAGGAGACGAAGCGGAAGTGTAGTGGAGGTGGCACGAAGTGACGACGGAGCGGAAATAATGCGGAGTGGACTGAAAAGTAGGAGCCAAGGTAAAGAGACACCCGGTCTAACAAACGAGCAATTGGAATCTTCGTGAAAGCCCCGAGTCAGCTGCTCGAGCAGAATGCAAAGAAAAGCACAAGTCTGGACGAGAAGGAGAAAAGAAGAGGACGATCAACCTCTCGATTGAGAGGTACCCTAGCCGATTGGCCTGCAGGTTTCGTTTTGGAGGGACATGTGCGTGCCAGGCAGGTAACTCATGACTCTTTCCTGGGAGCGGTTCGCAACCAAAACGGATCAAAGGAAGAGGCCGAAAATTGGATAGAGAATCCAGATAGGGAAATTATTGTCAAACTGACGGGAACAACTCACTCGGAGGAAAACCTTCCGATTCGGAATGGAATTGGATTTCTCGTTTGGAATATGAAGGATGATTGGGCACTCAACAAGGGCTCATCAATAGTCATGAATGAGTCAGGAAGCTCAAAGTCCTACATGATGCATGTTGGGCTAAATAAAAGAAACCATCAAAACAAATGCAAAGAAAAGGAGAAAATAGAAAATATATCAAGGATAATATTGTTAAGCCAAATAGGAAAGGGTCAAGAGACTACCCACAACCGCAGTGCAGGCCTGAATCCATCGTCCCCAAACTTACCCAACTTAACGGCCTATCCAACGATTAACAATGTGCACCTGGATTATAACTATTTTTGGTAAAGGGGAACTCTAATCTCAGAACACATTGAGAACTAGCCGGTCCTTGACATGATATAATAGCTAGAATACCATATAATAATGCGGGGGAGTAAGGGAAGAAATACTTACCTGACATACCTGTGACAATCCCCTTTTTTTCTTTATCTGGTTTTCTGATTTTTTTTTTTGTATTTTGTATTTTTGTTTTTTTTTGACAAGAGACAGACATAATAAGCACAAAATCACAATATATACACAAGCATAATTAAACAAACAAATATACTTGAGCACAAACATAGAAATAACACAGCAAACAAAGAAGTGACGCCCTGGAAGGCCACGACAAGGTCGCGGTGCCCCGCCATGTCGCGACCTGGTCGTGTCATATCGCGGTGTCGCGACTTCGACCGAAATCAAAAATGCAGAAGCCTCAAGCTTATCTCTATCCTAAGACTACTAGATTACCACTAGGTCTCCTAAACCTCTCCTAATCTTATCCTAATAGCTAGTTACGGGGTTAGGATGGGTTTGCACCCCCTTAGAGTTCTATAAATAGGTGGTTTGGGGTGTTAATCCTGCAGCTAATTCTCTGCTTCCTCTCTTCTTCAGTTTTCTCTCTCCTGCAACCATGAAGAGAAGTTTTTCAGCTTTCCAAGAGGAAGTGCCTCCTTACTCCGGTCTAAAAGGCTCCAGCAACTCTCCTCCATCCCGGGGCACATATGCATGCGCCCAAAGCTCCAAGTAAGTCTTCTTCTTTTAAAATCTGAATTTCTGCTCTGTTTTCCCCTGCTTTCTTCTTCTTCTTTCTCTCCGTTCTCAAACTCCCTCTTCTATCTCTTCAGATCTTACCGGGGCAAAGGAGATTTTCTAAAGTGCCCTGGTTGGCTCCCATGATCGAACTTCTCCTGCCCGCCTCGATCCGGCAATTGAAAGAGTGGGGACTCTCCACGGTGTTTGTTCTCGCCAAGCAATACCATAAGTTCGTGCACGTGTGGGATAGCATCACGGCACTGGTGGAGCTGTGGCACCCGCAGACTCACACATTCGTCTTCCCCAAATTCGAGGCGACGATCCTGCTGGAGGAGCTGGAGATTATGCTCGGCCTCCTAAAATACAAGTGCGGGGAAGAATACACACTCTCCCACACCGTGGCGCCGATCAACTCGTGGGGGATTTTGAGCGAGATTACTACAAGGAAGACGGACTTGCAAAGCATGACAAGCCGGCACTTCGTGCATCTCCTACCAATCGCCCAATGGATCACTTCTCAATGCAAGCGCCAGACCGGAAACCATCTTACCATTGCCAAAGCGGCCGCCATCTGCATCTGCGGCATTATACTATTCCCAGCCGAAGATGGAGCTATCTCGATCGCCAACCTGAGCATCATCGACTCCATCTCAGAAGGTATGAATATCGTCCAAGCGATCCTGGGTTACCTGTATGTCAGACTAACTTCTGCAGCCACCGGGGGCCCGTTCTATGGCTCCGTCGTCGCCCTCGAGCTATGGATGGGCATGCACATTAACTTCCAGGCGATGGATACCTAGGGTACGGAGTGCAAGACAATGCTCCATCACCCGCTGGCTTATGTGGGCGGCCCTCTCCATATGACGACCTAGGCTTGGTGCAAGACTGCCCAAGTGAAGGGCTTGAAGGTGTGGCGCGAGTACTTCAAGCAAATGACCGTGGCGGCCTTTGAAATGCGCCCGCGCTTCCTCCACAACCGGACAATCCATGTACCCCAGTGTCTCGGGCTAGCACTCTGCCTTCTGGGTAATTAAGCCCTCGTCAACTACAACCCAGACCGGTGTTATCTGCAGTGCGGGATGGCACGCACCGTGGTTCCGTATCTCTCGCACTACCCGGCTATTCAACAAAGGAAGATGGGCGATGAACAGGACGAGAGGGATGTGCGGAGTGCCATGCTGCACTGGGAGGGGTGTGCTACGAGTTCTGTCCAGGCGGAAGTGGAAGAGGAAGATGAGGACCTGATCAGAGAGTATGTGGAGGCGCTTAAAAAGCTCCAACCAGCTACTGTGGAAGCTTGAGGATAGGTAGACTGATGTAGAAAAGATGTCAGATGGTAGTTAGGGCAGGAATTCGCATTTATTTGAATGTAGGAAGAATTTGGAACATGTATTGATTGATTCGAAATGAATTTCCTGTTTGGCGCAATGAGCTCTGTTTATAACGCGACAGCTTAGGGCGTCACCTTAAGGCGCGACAGTAACGCGACGGCCCGCTGAGTCGCGACTCGAACCGAACATTAAAAAATGCAACCAGCCTTCCATTTCCCCCTTTCTTGGCATTCAAACCATCGAGCCAACCCTTCTCTTTGCAACCTTCGAACCTCTTGTGATTCACTTCCTTCTTTCTTCAATCTTTCCCCTTTTCTGAACCTTAGTCACCCACCATTGCCATGGAAGGAGGAGGAAACACCGGAGAGGGCTCTTCCTGGACAAAGCGGCACGCAGAGCGGCGGAGCTCCCGGCGCCGGATGGAGGTGCCTCCGGCGGAGGAAGCGGAGACAGACGTCGAGATGGAGGTAGAGGAGTAGACGGAGGATCCTACCGTGGACGTGGAGGCGGCAAGGAAGGAAAGGGAGAAAGCCATGAAATCGGTAAGCAATCATACCCTAAACTGTGTATGAATGAATGAGATGGTTAGAGGAAGCCCCTAGAGGGCGTATGTAGGGCGTGAAGCTCATGGTAAATAAGATCGGACAAGGGAGGCTCCAGCCGGTCCGGTCCTGAAGACGTGACGACGCGATCCACGGTGACACCAGTAGTTGCGGCGGCCTCGCGCGCCGCAACCATGTCGCGACAGAGTGGGGTGACACAGCCTTATCGCGGCCTAGGGAGGCGACGCGATAAGGTCGCGGCGCACCGCCTTGTCGCGACCTTTAAAGGGGGCACGACTCGAACCGAGGATCTAAAACATGACTGCTAACCAACCCCCCCCCCTTTTTTTCATGCAAGGCGAGATGAGGGCCCGGGTATCCTGGACCTTGGTTCTACCTGTCTTCCTAGCCTTCCCACCCTTCTAGAGAGAGAGAGTTGAGGAGATGGGATTTGGGGAAATCCTTAGGATAGAGAGGATGAGGCCGGATCCCGCCCTCACTCAGGCTCTGCAGAGCAGGTGGGATACGAAGGCGACCACCTTCATATTTCCATGGGGACACATGATCCCCAGCCTTGAGGATGTGATCCAGATCACGGGGCTCCGAGTGTACGGGAGGCCAGTGAGCGGATTCACCTATCCTTGCTACCACGACCTGGCTGAGCGACTCCTAGGGCTACCCATAGACCGCAGGTCTTCCCTAGTCCCCAGGGTAGAGCTACAGGAGAGTCTGGGACTATTAATGTTGGGAAGAAGGTAGGGGAGACCACAGACGAGCACTTCGAGAGGCTGGTTCGGGTGAGTCGGCGGGAGCTAGCGAGCGAGCCAGGGGCAGAGGCGGACTTGGACTTGCGTCGCTTCCTTGTCCTCTTTCTTGGTAGACTTTTGTTTGCCACGAGGGGCGACGCAGTCCATTGCCGCCTCTTGCCTCTGCTGGAGGATCTGAGTGAGGTGGGGGGCTTCGCCTGGGGAGCGGCATTCCTGGCGCACTAGTTCGACAGCTTGGGCACCTCCGAGTGGCAGACCTCGACGAGTGGATTCTTCCCCTTTCTCCAGGTACACTACTTCTCCCTAACCCTTGAACTTAACTGCATTTTTCTTTAAACTGTGATCTAATCTCCTTATTTTGCAGATCTAGTCTTACCTTCACCTTCCAGTCCTAGGGAGAGGGATCCTCACATGGCCGGGCCTCGTGCCTATTGCACACCGTTGGGATTCTCATTGGGACACCCACAACTTCGGCGATCAACTAGTGTGCCTCTAGAAGGCCATTGACAGCTACCCTCACTTGGATGTAAGTGCTCTAACCTTTCTTTTCATGAATTAGTGCTTGATTTGATATAACTGCTTGATGACTGATTGTGCTTTGATGTGCAGGTGGTGTGGCAGCCATGTTTGGAAGAGAGAAATGAGGGACAACCTTGGTTGGTGCAGGCCCGCCCCTACTTCAGTAGGTCGGTATCGGTGCATGCACTCAACCTTGTGCTACCTCTGCATCTGTTCCTATGCCAGTGCTCGCTAGGACTTCGGCAGAGTGCTGTGGAGTTCCCTACTCGTGACCGGTTCCGCAGAACCGGTCGGGGCTTCCGGAGGCTCCACGACACGACCGACTAGCGTGAGCGGGCAAAGGAACAAATCCAAAATTGGGAGCGCCGGGGCAAGGCTGTCAAGTCTACCGCGACCACGGACGATGCGTACCTCCAGGCATACGCCTTGAAGTACGGAGGAAAGGTGTACAAGAGCGCCCGACACCAGGTAAAACCTCTAAACTACAACTCTTTGAATTTGATTTTATGGAATTGAACTAATGAGTTGGACATGGATTGCAGGTGGACGTGGCTGGCGAGACTGCATCACTCCGAGCCCTGCTCTTCTCAGCGACGCAGGATCGCGAGGTGGCGCAGAAGGAGGCAGAGCAGCTGGTAAGTACTTACTCAGACTTCGGTACTTAACCACTTTCAAAGCTGATTTGGGGATTTAACATGCGTTTTCTTGTGCAACGGAGGGAGTTGGAGAGAGTAAGGAGTGCCGCAGCTGTTGGTGCTTTCTCCTCGAGAGCAGCGAAGAGCACCCAGTCGGATCTGGAGGATCGACTGGCGGCTGCACAAGTGCACGGAGGAGACACAGAGGGACCTGGAGGAGCAGGTAAGTAAGATAGACCCTTTAGATTGAACGTTAAAAACACTTGGCATTGACTAGACCGTTCCTTTGCAGGAGAGGGAGATGAGGACCACCACCGACCGCACGGATCAGCTACAGGGGCAGATTGACACGGCCAGGGGTGAGAGAGATCAGCTGTGCATCCGGGCAGAGGCAGCAGAGCAAAGGGTGGCAGAGGCTACGGCAGAGCTGGCGACACTACGGGTGCAGGGGTCGTCAGCGAGCCAGGCAGAGATGGTGAGATTGCGCACAGAGGTGATGGCACAACAGATTAGGATTGATGAGCTCCGGGGTATGGTGAAGACCTTCGGAGAGGTAGCTAGGAGTAGGAGTAGGAGTAGGACTGGTGTTAGTGGGGCGAGTGGCGCCTCAATTGACAGTATTTGGCAGGTTCCCCCAGTCGGCGGAGGAACGAGGAGGATGAGAGGCGCCACCACGGTGAGGGCAGTGTTCAGGGTGGTAGGGATGGTGGTAAGATGCCACCACCAGCAGAGAGACAGGAGGGATCTGGGGAGAGTGGTGGTGGATAGTGAGGAGTTTGTGAACCACCTCCCCTCTATCTTTTGTACATATTGTTCATCCCTTAGTGAAAATTTTATTTTATGTCAATCTTAATGGAATGAATGATTTGCAATTGACACGAATGTGAGATGAGATCCAAACACGGGAGAGATAGAGAATACTGAGTACAACGCTGCATGTCCCTTAGAATTACCTATCCCTGCACACTTGACAAAACATGTTAGGTCTGTTCTTTAGCTCAGCCCCTTGTGCTTAAATAATAATGAACCCAACTTCGTACTTGTCAAGGGGCTGAGCCTTATTAAATAGGCGAAAAATAAAATAAACAATGCATACTAAAGGAAAGCGGTATATACACACATTCTTTTGGATTTTTTAAAGATTTTTTTATTTTTTTTATTTTGAATTTTTGAGATTTTCTATTTTTTTTTTTTTTATTTTTGGATTTTGAGATTTCTGATTTTTTGGATATTGAGATTTCTGATTTTTTTTTTTTTTGCTTTTTTGAGATTTTCTAATTTTTTTGAGATTTTTTTTATAACAACATCTCTTGCTCTTTGAGTAGTTAGCCATGGACCTCATTTCCATCTCTTGTTTGGCAAATAATATCTATGTGCAGCGTGCATTTATCTTTGGCTTACTAAGGTTTCTTGCCTCTTGAATATTAATGTTCCAACACAGACCAGGTGTAGGGGTTCTTTGGTCTTTTTAGGAAGAACAAGAAGATTAGCAATGAGACAAGACTTGGTCTTGGGGTTGGGGTTACTGGCTTGTAAGACTTGCAATGAGTATGTTATATGTAAAATTCGTCTGTTGTCCAGAGACTTTAAGGTTATTGCTCTTTTTGAATTGGGGGCATGCGTACGACCGTGCTCAAGGACGTCCCGCGGGGAACTGTACTGCCACTCTTTGACATGCCCCTTATTTTCTTATCATTTTTCTTTTGCTATTTCATCATTTCCTTTTGCTTTTCTTTTGAATTGACCGTCTCTCTTTGAGACTTCATACACATGATCTATACCGCTTGCTGGTCTACATGCTAGCCTCCCCTTTGCCCCTGGACCTTGTCCGAGTAAGAAGAGAATTGACCTCAGGTTCCCTATACGAGGGCTGAGCAGAAACACCATAAACAAAGGGGAATTGACCTTAGGTCGCCGTGTTGTGTGTGTGCGGCTAGACATAGAGTTCATTTACCACAATGAGGGGGAGTGAGGCATATGGCCAACAACATTCTTTTGCAAATTGGTGTTGTTATCAACATTAGGGGTAGAATCTTTTAAGGTACAAACCATTCCATGGGTGAGAGAGTTCCTCACCATCGGCATTAACTAGCCTATACGCGTTTCCGGGGTACACTTCCTTAACGATGTATGGCCCTTCCCAGTTCGCTGACAATTTGGACCTCGAACCTCCAGGTTTTATAAAAATTCGCTTTAAAACCATGTCTCCTTGTTGAAATTTGTGTTCAATCACTTTCTTTTGAAAAGACCTTGAGAGTCTATTTTGATATGAAAGAACATGATCGGCTGCAGCTAAACGCCGTTCGTCTAGGGGTTCTAGCTGCGTAAGCAACGCCTCCCGATGTTCATCGGGATTAAGTTCCTTGTTTAACTGAACCCTTAGCGAAGGAATGAGGATCTCGTGTGGACATACCGCCTCCATCCCATATGTAAGTGAGAACAGAGTTTGCCCAGTGGGCGTGCGGACGGAGGTGCGGTAGGCCCATAGAGCCTTGACCAATTTCTCTGGCCAATCAGCAAATTTATTAGACTCACAAGTTTTCTTTAGAATTTTCAAAAGTGTTTTATTTGTGGCTTTGGCCTGGTCGTTGCCCTGCGGATAGTACGGAGACGAATGATGTAAGGAAATGTTGAATTTCTTACATAGGTCTTGAAGCTCTTGAGATATGAATTGGGGTCCATTGTCGGTGACGAGGCTGCTTGGCACTCCGAACCGCGAGATGACATTTCTCATGATAAATCTACACACGGTTGAACCTTTGATTTCTACAAATACTTCAGCTTCGGCCCACTTGGTGAAGTACTCAGTAGCAGTGAGAATGAAAGATTTTTGTTTTACTTGAGCATTAGGATCACCAAGAGGCCCGATGATATCAAAGGCCCACATGGAGAAAGGCCAAGGGGAAGATAGTGGATGCAAAGAGGAAGAAGGGGCATGGATTTTATCGGCATAGATCTGGCATTTGACACACCTACGAACATAGGCGGCATAGTCTTCTTCTAGGGTCGGCCAGTAGTAGCCCTGCCTAAGAATATTTTTAGCCAACATTTGGCTATTCACATGCCCTCTGCATTCACTGGAATGGGATCCTTCCACTACCTTCCAAGCTTCTTCATCTGTTAAACATCGGAGGAACATTCCATTTAGAGCGCGTCTGTAGAGCACTTCTGTCATGCCCCGCCAATTTAGCAGCGGAATAAATCGAGGAGGCATGAACAACGTGTATGGTAACGTAAATTGCGCATACATTCGTAAATATCAGAGCAACTAATGAACAATAATTGAAATTAAAACTCATCATTTTATTGATAGTTCATCTAAACTATTACAACCACTAATTCAGAGCCAAAACATAGGGCTCAATGACATTATTACATTGGAAAAGAAATCTAAAGCAAATATCTAACTAGACTCTAAGGTACTAAGGACATTCCATCGCTATGACTTCAGGATGCTCATCACTCTAGTCCAATCCTATTGTTGTGTGTAAGGTCGTCACTTGACTTACCTGAAAACACAATAACAAATAACGAAGGGTGAGCGATAATGCTCAGTAGGACTTAATATCTCGTGTAAACAAGCATGCTTTAAGTGATTAATGTCTTGTAACGCAGGTTAACTAGAGAGAACGATCAAGTATAGTCAAGAAAGAAATAGTACATAATAAGAGATTGATGGCATACTAGAATGATATCATGCGATAACATGTGAACGATAATACATTTCACAAGAATATTGCAAAACTAGGACAATAGAGAGTTGACCATATAACGAGATAGCGTGTAACAAGATAGTGTATAACAAGATAGTGTGTATCAAAATGACATGTAATAGGATAGCTTGTATCAAGGTGGTGTGTAACAAGATAGCTTGTATATCAAGATAGCGTGTAACGAGATTGCATGTAAAGAGATAGTGTGTAAAGAGATAATGTGTATGGTTGCACCACGGTGCACTAGTCGAGTATGGCAATAGTCACTTTGGGACAGTAGCCATTTAACGATAGTACATTACGTCTGAACTCCTCAGACTAATGTTATAACAGTCAGTGCTAGCACAATAATAGCACCGAAATGGTACAGTACGTCTGAACTCCTCAGACTAATAGTATAACAGTTAGGTGTCTAGCCAATGTCGAGATAGTCAGAACCGGTGCAATGCAGAACACCGTCAATAGCCCCTGCAGGTATTTTCGGGTGGCTCTCTTCCCCCAGGACTAGATTGGAGCCCCTCGGACACTCTCCGTGCCCTGCACAATTATGCATTCGAGTCAGGAGGGTCACCGGACCCATATTATAGAGCTAGACAGTCATGTACAGTACAAGTAATGGGAGCCACAATAGCTCAAGAGTCTCAAGAGAGTATAGACGAGATAGTAGAGTGAACGTGAATAGATGAGAGTACAAGGATAGTAGATGAGATAGGGGTATAATCGTAAAACAATGATAACCACGATAAACGGTTGCACAGCACCAGGTCGGGTACCTGCATTCTGGTAGAAGAAGTCACCACCGCCCAGTAGCCGTGCTAAGAACACTGGCCAGGTGGTCCGGCGTGATCACAAGATAAGAGAGATCTCACTAAGACCGTTTGGATCGTACTGATCCCTAAGAGTGTAACGAGATTTAAAGGGTACAACCAGCCTGTTGGCAATGGACGTGCGCAAAGCCAAGAAGACTTATGAAGGTCTTGACAAGGATTCCCTGGTCCAGTCGAGAGTATTCCGGTGGAGAGGTGGTCCAAGTCAAGGGAAAGTGTGTAAAATGGGTCCATCGTGCCTCGGGTGCTCGAAGGCCGAGGGAGGGAAACGATAATGGTATTTAAAATGTGTGAGCAAAAATGGAAACAATTGTATTCAATAAAATAGGGTAATACAATCATTTATTTCGCTAAGTTACCAGATATATTATTGCATAAATTATTAGGGTCAAATGGTAATAATAAAGTCATGTGTGTGTAAGTGTAAAGAAATCTTGAGGATATGATAAGTTGTGCAAATGTCCTTTAAAATAATTAAATTTATACCATTAATGTCATTTATTAACTTGCCAAGTCGGGTTAACTATATCATGGTTTAATCATGGCTAATTAGGGATATAAAGCTTAAACAACAGGGCATATGCACAATTTTTCCATTCTGGTCGGATTCATGAAAACGCGGCGGACTTACCCATCGCAATTCAGATCGCGTCGGGGCGGCGGGCGCGACAAGAGGAACGGCCGGTCTGGCTCAGTCCGGGAAGGGAACACAGTGGCGAGGCCCGCCACGTTCAAGACGCGACCTGGCGGCCGACCGCGACCCTCCTGTTATCGCGGCGTATCGCGCCGCCGCGATATCAGGACGGTCCGGGTTTTTCCCTTTTTTTCAGGGTTGATACTGGATGACATAGGGCTCTTCTAAATTCAATATAAAATTGTATCATGACCCAAAAATCACGAATTTAGTTTCAAATGAAAGTAGACACATAGATCTATCAGCATGCACGATTAATTGAAATTAGACAAGATTTAGGCATGCTTGAATAGGTTACAGTCTGATGACCTAAACATGCATAGTCAGGGTTCAACGAATTAATTAGAGATAAATACATGATTAAAAATTCTGAAACTAGGGGCGTTCAAAGCTAACACGAAGTAGTATTTTAGAGAAGTTTCTCATGGTGTGGCATCAAGTATGCACGGAGTTTATAGGTAAACTTGAAGAGTCAGGTACAAGCAATAGACAGATATTCAAAGATTTAATTCTCCTCATGGGAGATCAAAATTGAGCAAGACTAGGGGCGTTTGAAAGATAATAAGAGCAGTATATAACATGGCATGATAGCAAGTACATGTTAGGAATTAGAGAAAACATAAGATTTCGATCATGGTAATAGCAGAGTTTCACAAATTAAATTCGCCCAAATTTATGAGCAAAATACAACCAAACTAGAGGGCTTTTGAAGAGGTACATGAAGGCTACCTAGGATAATTTTTACACAATTTTTGCTTGAGAGATTGCCTACCTTTTTCGTGGAGTAAGAAAGCCCTAGTTTGATGACGAAAATGGAAAAAAACTCCTCTTGTTCTAGCCTCCTCTTCCTTGCTTCTTTGTCTCTAGCCCTTCTCCTCATTCTCCAGAGTTCCAGCCACGAAAATGGGTTGCTAGGGATGAGTTTTTGGTGTATATGGCTAACTATGGGAGTCCTAGCCATTATAGGAGTCATCCCTTCCATTAAACTCCGAATTTCCTTCTTTATCTCCCACTTTCTCTTATTTATCCACCTAATAGAGTTGGGAAGGGATCCAATTTCGTGGGTAATGGGTTTGGGTAAGGTTAGGACTCTTTTTAGGACATTTATAACCCTTTTTAGTATTTATCTTACCCTTACTTAATTTATTTATTAATTAACTCCGAATTTCCACATTTATCTCCCTCTATTCTATCATTTATCCACTAATTGGCTTGGGGAGAGATCTAATTTCATGGGTAATAAGTTAGGATAAGTCTAGGACTCTTTTTAGGGATTTATATATGTCATTTAGTATTTATCTAATCCCTTTTTCTAATTATTACTATATTTAATCCGAATTTTACTTAATTAACTCTCATCTCATGGTGGGCTCTTCATATTTAGGCCCAACAATCACTACAAGAAAATGCGGATTTTCCGACGGAACATGATCCTTCCGACAGATTTTCGTCTGAAGCTCGTCGGAAACGGTCCGTCAGAAATGGTTGGTCAGAAATTACCGACGGAAGAGAATTCCATCGGAAATAGGTCGGAAAACTCCGACGGACACATCCGTCGGAAATGCCGTTAGTATTTACCGACAGATATTCCATCGGTAAATCAGTCGGCATTTATGTTGGTAAATACTGACACAAACCCGTCGAAAAAAAATCCATCAGAACTATAGACGGAATTATCGACAGATTTTTCCGTGTTGGATCGTCTGCTGTCCCTGCCTCGTCATCGTCAGGTGCCGGAGGTGTATCCTACATTAAAAAAAATTAATATAAGAAAAATTAATAATAATAAAAGATATACATTATTTTCAAAATTTTAATTTAAATATGTGATTATTTCTCAAGTTTAATTAGATACTATATTATTTCTCAAGTTTAATTAGATACTATTTTTAGATCCATCGTTTCTTGGGTGTTTTTTAGATCTGTCATTTGAACGCCGAACACAATCCGGGAATCCAAATTGGATTCCGTCAGTTCCCACACATCACTTTAACCCACCGGTCGTGTTGGAGAAAACGGCACGCCGATCCGATCCCTAATTGGAATTTTGGACCCCGGGTTGTAGGTTTTAGCCCTTTATATACTTGGTTATTTTTAGATTCGTCATTTCAATACCCAACCCAATCGGAGATCCAAATTGGATTCCGTCAGTTCCCACACGTCACTTTAACCCACCCGGTCGTGTTGGAGAAAACGGCACACCGATCCGATCCCTATTTGGATTTTGGACCCCCGGGTTGTAGGTTTTAGCCTTTATATATACTAGCTATTTTTTAAATACGTCATTTCAATACTCAACTCAATCCGGAGATCTAAATTGGATTTGTCCATCCCACACGTCGTACTTTAACCCACCGGTCGTGTTGGAGAAAACGACACGCGATCCGATGCCTATTTGGGATTTTGGACCCCTGGGGTGTGTGTTTTGACCCTTTATATATACTTAGTTGTTTTTTAGATCCGTCATTTCAATGCCCAACCCAATCCGTAGATCAAATTGGATTCCGACATTCCCACACGTCACTTAACCACCCGGTCGTGTTAGAGAAAACGGCACGCCGATCGATCCCTATTTGGGATTTTGGACCCAGGGTTGTAGGTTTTAGCCCTTTATATATACTGGCTATTTTTTAGATCCGTCATTTCAATTCACAACCCAATCCGGAGATCCAAATTGGATTCCGTCAGTTCCCACACGTCACTTTAACCCACCCGGTTGTGTCGGAGAAAACGGCACGCCGATCCGATCCCTATTTGGGATTTTGGACCCTCAGGTGTGTGTTTTGACCCTTTAAATACTTGGTGTTTATTAGATCCGTCATTTCAATGCCCAACCCAATACGGAGATCCAAATTGGATTCTGTCAGTTCCCACACGTCACTTTAACCCACCCGGACCGTGTCGGAGTAAACGGCACGCCGATCCGATCCTTATTTGGGATTTTGGACCCCGGGTGTAGGTTTTAGCCGTTTATATATACTTGACTATTTTTTAGATCCGCCATTTCAATGCCCAACCCAATCTGGAGATCCAAATTGGATTACGTCAGTTCCACACGTCACTTTAACCCACCCAGTCGTGTCGGAGAAAACGGCACGCCGATCCGATCCTATTTGGGATTGGGAACCCGGGTTGTAGGTTTTAGCCCTTTTATATACTTGGCTGTTTTTTAAAAACGTCATTTCAATACCCAACTCAATCCGGAGATCAAATTGGATTTCGTCCATTCCCACACGTCACTTTAACACACCGGTCGTGTTGGAGAAAACGACACGCCGATCCGATCCCTATTTGGGATTTTGGACCCCTGGGGTGTGTGTTTGACCCTTTATATATACTTAGTTGTTTTTTAGATCCGTCATTTCAATGCCAAACCCAGTCCGTAGATCAAATTGGATTCCGACAGTTCCCACACGTCACTTTAACCCACCCGGTCGTGTCAGAGAAACGGCACGCCGATCCGATCCTATTGGGGATTTTGGACCCCCGGTTGTAGGTTTACCCTTATATACTTGGCTATTTTTTAGATCCGTCATTTCAATTCACAACCAATCAATCCATCCGGAGATCCAAATTGGATTCCGTCAGTTCCCACACGTCACTTTAACCCACCCGGTTGTGTCGGAGAAAACGGCACGCCGATCCGATCCCTATTTGGGATTTTGGACCCTCGGGTTGTGTGTTTTGACCCTTTATATCTACTTGGCTGTTTATTAGATCCGTCATTTCAATGCCCACCCAATACGGAGATTCCAATTGGATTCTGTCAGTTCCCACACGTCACTTAACCCACCCGGTCGTGTCGGAGTAAACGGCACGCCGATCTGATCCTTATTTGGGATTTTGGACCCCCGGGTTGTAGGTTTTAGCCGTTATAATATACTTGACTTTTTTTTAGATCCGCCATTTCATTGCCCAACCCAATCTGGAGATCCAAATTGGATTCCGTCAGTTCCCACACGTCACTTTAACCCACCCAGTCGTGTCGGAGAAAACGGCACGCCGATCCGATCCCTATTTGCGATTTTGGACCCCCGGGTTGTAGGTTTTATCCCTTTATATATACTTGGCTATTTTTTAAATCTGTCATTACAATGTCCAACTCAATCCGAAGATCCAAATTAGATTTCGTCCATTCCCACACATCACTTTAACCCACCTGGTCGTGTTGGAGAAAACGACACGCCGATCCGATCCCTATTTGGGATTTTGGACCCCCGGGTTGTGTGTTTTGACCCTTTATATATACTTAGTTGTTTTTTAGATCCATCATTTCAATGCCCAACCCAATCCGGAGATCAAAATTAGATTCCGTCAGTTTCCACACGTCACTTTAACCCACCCGGTCGTGTCAGAGAAAACGGCACGCCGATCCGATCTCTATTTGGGATTTTGGACCCCCAGGTTGTAGGTTTTAGCCCTTTATATATACTTGGCTGTGTAGCAACCTGAATTTTTGCGAAAAATAAAATTTTAAATAAAGAATTTAAAACCTAGCTAAATGAATATTTGAATAGAGCATTAAATAAAACCCATTAAATGGAAAAGAGTAATGGGCTTTGCTTACTGGATCTTATAGAATTTATTGGGTCAAAAATATGAATTTACAAAGTGAGAATAATAGGAAAATACCCTAAATTCGTAACTAAATTATTACCTAAATAGAAAAGGGATATTTAATGCATTAAATAGGAAGTTAGAGTTGGAATTGGATTCCTAAACCTACCCCATAGGGTTTAGCACGAATTTGGATCTTTTCCAAGTCTAAATAGAGATTGGAAAGCAAGGAAGGAAGGTTAGAGTAAGGAAATTTCGTAATTTAAGAGGAATTAGAGTAGTAGTAGGAATAGAAATACATTTGCATAAATACACCTCCTAAACTCCCTTGGGCAACCCTAGCTCGTTGCCAAGAGTTGCTGGACGTGGAGAGGAGGCTAAGGAGGAGAGGATTCGTGGAGAGAAGAAGAGATTGAAGCTTCTTCCCTTGTTCTTCAAGTTCTAGCCCTAGAAGACAAATCAAGTCAAGGTAGGCATTCTCACAAGCATAAACCATGAAACTTTTTCTGTAGGTTCTTCCTACCCTCTTGAACGAAACCCCCAAGTTTCATATTTTTCCATCCATCCTATCTTTTGTTCTTAATTTTTGAAGAACTGCAAACATGATAACCCCGAGGTGTCATGTTTAATTCAAATCTCTATGTATACTTGATCCCATGCTACGAAAGTTTTACTATAGATACTTCATGTTGTTAGGGATCATTTGCCCCTAAAAAGCCTAAATTTCCTTGAGTATGTTGCTCGAATTAAATCAGTCTTGCTCTCTATGTTATGTTCTGTGTTACTTGTTGTTGTTCATGCTCAAACCATGTTCAAACCATGTTCTCTCTCGAATCCCTATTTATTGGAAGTACCCTTACATGTCTAGTTTAATTTGCAACTAGTTTCATGATTTTTCGTTCACTATACAATTAGTTATGATTTTTCAAAGCACCCTGTATCATTCGATTTCAAGTTGGCCCGCAATCCAAAGCCTAGTCTGAATCCTGTCAGGGCCAGGTGCAGACAACCAGATTGCGACAGGCCGATATGTCGCCTTCTGGGTCTGATTGAGACCATCCACTTGTCGCTTTCTCAAGTCATCGGGTACTGATCCCTAAGAGTGTAACGAGATTTAAAGGGTACAACCGCCTGTTGGCAATGGACGTGTGCCAAAGCCAAGAACTTACGAAGGTCTTGACAAGGATTCCCTGGTCCAGTCGAGAGTATTCCCGGTGGAGAGGTGGTCCAAGTCAAGGGAAAGTGTGTAAATGGTCCATCGTGCCTCGGGTGCTCGAAGGCCGAGGGAAAACGATAATGTATTTAAAATGTGTGCAAAAATGAAACAATTGTATTCAATAAAATAGGGTAATATAATCATTTATTTCGCTAAGTTACCAGATATATTATTGCATAATTATTAGGGTCAAATGGTAATAATAAAGTCATGTGTGTGTAAGTGTAAAGAAATCTTGAGGATATGATAAGTTGTGCAAATGTCCTTTTAAAATAATTAAATTATACCATTAATGCCATTTATTAACTTGCCAAGTCGGGTTAACTATATCATGGTTTAATCATGGCTAATTAGGGATATAAAGCTTAAACAACAAGGCATATGCACAATTTTTCCATTCTGGTCGGATTCATGAAAACGCGGCGGACTTACCCGTCGCAATTCAGATCGCGTCGGGGCGGCCGGGCGCGACAAGAGGAACGGCCGGTCTGGCTCAGTCCGGGAAGGGAACACAGTGGCGAGCCCGCCACGTTCAAGACGCGACCGGCGGCCGACCGCGACCCTCCTGTTATCGCGGCTATCGCGCCGCCGCGATATCAGGGACGGTCCCGGTTTTTCCCTTTTTTTTCAGGGTTGATACTGGATGACATAGGGCTCTTCTAAATTCAATATAAAATTGTATCATGACCCAAAATCACGAATTTAGTTTCAAATGAAAGTAGACACATAGATCTATCAGCATGCACGATTAATTTGAAATTAGACAAGATTTAGGCATGCTTTGAATAGGTTACAGTCTGATGACCTAAACATGCATAGTCAGGGTTCAACGAATTAATTAGAGATAAATACATGATTAAAATTCTGAACTAGGGGCGTTCGAAAGCTAACACGAAGTAGTATTTTGAGAAGTTTCTCATGGTGTGGCATCAAGTATGCACGGAGTTTATAGGTAAACTTGAAGAGTCAGGTACAAGCAATAGACAGATATTCAAGATTTAATTCTCCCTCATGGGAGATCAAAATTGAGCAAGACTAGGGGCGTTTGAAAGATAATAAGATGCAGTATATAACATGGCATGATAGCAAGTACATGTTAGGAATTAGAGAAAACATAAGATTTCGGTTCATGGTAATAGCAGAGTTTCACAAATTAAATTCGCCCAAATTTATGAGCAAAATACAACCAGACTAGAGGGCTTTTGAAGAGGTACATGAAGGCTACCTAGGATAATTTTTACACAATTTTTGCTTGAGAGATTGCCTACCTTTTTCGTGGAGTAAGAAAGCCCTAGTTTGATGACGAAAATGGAAAAACTCCTCCTTGTTCTAGCCTCCTCTTCCTTGCTTCTTTGTCTCTAGCCCTTCTCCTCATTCTCCAGAGTTCCAGCCACGAAAATGGGTGCTAGGATGAGTTTTTGGTGTATATGGCTAACTATGGGAGTCCTAGCCATTATAGGAGTCATCCCTTCCATTAAACTCTGAATTTCCTTCTTTATCTCTCACTTTCTCTTATTTATCCACCTAATAGAGTTGGGAAGGGATCCAATTTCGTGGGTAATGGGTTTGGGTAAGGTTAGGACTCTTTTTAGGACATTTATAACCCTTTTTAGTATTTATCTTACCCTTACTTAATTTATTTATTAATTAACTCCGAATTTCCACATTTATTACTCCTCTATTCTATCATTTATCCCTAATTGGCTTGGGGAGAGATCTAATTTCATGGTTAATAAGTAGGATAAGTCTAAGACTCTTTTTAGGGATTTATATATGTCATTTAGTATTTATCTAATCCCTTTTTCTAATTTACTATATTTAATCCGAATTTTACTTATTAACCTCTCATCTCATGGTGGGCTCTTCATATTTAGGCCCAACAATCACTACAAGAAAATGCGGATTTTCCGACGGAACATGATCCTTCCGACAGATTTTCGTCTGAAGCTCGTCGGAAACGGTCCGTCAGAAATGGTTGGTCAGAAATTACCGACGGAAGAGAATTCCATCGGAAATAGGTCGGAAAACTCCGATGGACACATCCGTCGGAAATGCCGTTAGTATTTACCGACAGATATTCCGTCGGTAAATCAGTCGGCATTTATGTCGGTAAATACTGACACAAACCCGTCGGAAAAAATCTATCAGAACTATAGACGGAATATCGACAGATTTCTTCCGTGTTGGATCGTCTGCTGTCCCTGCCTCGTCATCGTCAGGTGCCGGAGGTGTATCCTACATTAAAAAAAATTAATATAAGAAAAATTAATAATAATTAAAAGATACATTATTTCAAAATTTTAATTTAAAATATGTGATTATTTCTCAAGTTTAATAGATACTATATTATTTCTCAAGTTTAATTAGATACTATTTTTAGATCCATCGTTTCTTGGTGTTTTTTAGATCTGTCATTTGAATGCCGAACACAATCCGGGAATCCAAATTGGATTCCGTCAGTTCCCACACATCACTTTAACCCACCCGGTCGTGTTGGAGAAAACGGCACGCCGATCCGATCCCTAATTGGAATTTTGGACCCCCGGGTTGTAGGTTTTAGCCCTTTATATATACTTGGTTATTTTTTAGATTCGTCATTTCAATACCCAACCCAATCCGGAGATCCAAATTGGATTCCGTCAGTTCCCACACGTCACTTTAACCCACCCGGTCGTGTTGGAGAAAACGGCACACCGATCCGATCCCTATTTGGGATTTTGGACCCCCGGGTTGTAGGTTTTAGCCCTTTATATATACTTGGCTATTTTTTAAATACGTCATTTCAATACCCAACTCAATCCGGACATCTAAATTGGATTTCGTCCATTCCCACACGTCACTTTAACCCACCCGGTCGTGTTGGAGAAAACGACACGCCGATCCGATCCCTATTTGTGATTTTGGACCCCTGGGGTGTGTGTTTTTTGACCCTTTTATATACTTAGTTGTTTTTTAGATCCGTCATTTCAATGCCCAACCCAATCCGTAGATCAAATTGGATTCCGACAGTTCCCACACGTCACTTAACCCACCCGGTCGTGTTAGAGAAAACGGCACGCCGATCCGATCCCTATTTGGGATTTTGGACCCCCGTTTGTAGGTTTTAGCCCTTTATATATACTTGGCTATTTTTTAGATCCGTCATTCAATTCACCACCCAATCCGGAGATCCAAATTGGATTCCGTCAGTTCCCACACGTCACTTTAACCCACCCGGTTGTGTCGGAGAAAACGGCACGCCGATCCGATCCCTATTTGGGATTTTGGACCCTCAGTTGTGTGTTTTGACCCTTTATATATACTTGGCTGTTTATTAGATCCGTCATTTCAATGCCCAACCCAATACGGAGATCCAATTGGATTCTGTCAGTTCCCACACGTCACTTTAACCCACCCGGTCGTGTCGGAGTAAACGGCACGCCGATCCGATCCTTATTTGGGATTTTGGACCCCCGGGTTGTAGGTTTTAGCCGTTTATATATACTGACTATTTTTTAGATCCGCCATTTCAATGCCCAACCCAATCTGGAGATCCAAATTGGATTCCGTCAGTTCCCACACGTCACTTTAACCCACCCAGTCGTGTCGGAGAAAACGGCACGCCGATCCGATCCCTATTTGGGATTTTGGACCCCCCCGGTTGTAGGTTTTAGCCCTTTATATATACTTGGCTGTTTTTAAAAACGTCATTTCAATACCCAACTCAATCCGGAGATCCAATTAGATTTCGTCCATTCCCACACGTCACTTTAACCCACCCGGTCGTGTTGGAGAAAACGACACGCCGATCCGATCCCTATTTGGGATTTTGGACCCCTGGGGTGTGTGTTTTGACCCTTTATATATACTTAGTTGTTTTTTAGATCCGTCATTTCAATGCCCAACCCAATCCGTAGATCAAAATTGGATTCCGACAGTTCCCACACGTCACTTTAACCCACCCGGTCGTGTCAGAGAAAACGGCACGCCGATCCGATCCCTATTTGGGATTTTGGACCCCCGGGTTGTAGGTTTTAGCCCTTTATATATACTTGGCTATTTTTTAGATCCGTCATTTCAATTCACAACCCAATCCGGAGATCCAAATTGGATTCCGTCAGTTCCCACACGTCACTTTAACCCACCCGGTTGTGTCGGAGAAAACGACACGCCGATCCGATCCCTATTTGGGATTTTGGACCCTCGGGTTGTGTGTTTTGACCCTTTATATATACTTGGCTGTTTATTAGATCCGTCATTTCAATACCCAACCCAAACGGAGATCCAAATTGGATTCTGTCAGTTCCCACACGTCACTTAACCCACCCGTCGTGTCGGAGTAAACGGCACGCCGATCTGATCCTTATGGGATTTTGGACCCCCGGGTTGTAGGTTTTAGCCGTTTATATATACTTGACTTTTTTTAGATCCGCCATTTCAATGCCCAACCCAATCTGGAGATCCAAATTGGATTCCGTCAGTTCCCACACGTCACTTTAACCCACCCAGTCGTGCGGAGAAAACGGCACGCCGATCCGATCCTATTTGCGATTTTGGACCCCCGGGTTGTAGGTTTTATCCCTTTATATATACTTGGCTATTTTTTAAATCTGTCATTACAATGTCCAACTCAATCCGAAGATCCAAATTAGATTTCGTCCATTCCCACACATCACTTTAACCCACTGGTCGTGTTGAGAAAACGACACCCGATCCGATCCCTATTTGGGATTTTGGACCCCCGGTTGTGTGTTTTGACCCTTTATATATACTTAGTTGTTTTTTAGATCCTCATTTCAATGCCCAACCCAATCCGGAGATCAAAATTAGATTCCGTCAGTTCCACACGTCACTTTAACCCACCCGGTCGTGTCAGAGAAAACGGCACGCCGATCCGATCTCTATTGGGATTTTGGACCCCCAGGTTGTAGGTTTTAGCCCTTTAATATACTTGGCTGGTGCAACCTGAATTTTTGCGAAAATAAAATTTTAAATAAAGAATTTAAAACCTAGCTAAATGATATTTGAATAGAGCATTAATAAAACCCATTAAATGGAAAGAGTAATGGCTTTGCTTATTGGATCTTATAGAATTTATTGGGTCAAAAATATGAATTTACAAAGAGAATAATAGAAATACCCTAATTCGTACTAAATTATTACCTAATAGAAAAGGGGTATTAATGCATTAAATAGGAAGTTAGAGTTGGAATTGGATTCTTAAACCTACCCCATATGGGTTAGCACGAATTTGGATCTTTTCCAAGTCTAAATAGAGATTGGAAAGCAAGGAAGAAGGTTAGAGTAAGGAAATTTCGTAATTTAAGAGGAATTAGAGTAGTAGTAGGAATAGAAATACATACTTGCATAATACACCTCCTAAACTCCCTTGGGCAACCCTAGCTCGTTTCCAAGAGTTGCTGGACGTGGAGAGGGCTAAGGAGGAGAGGATTTCGTGGAGAGAAGAAGAGATTGAAGCTTCTTCCCTTGTTCTTCAAGTTCTAGCCCTAGGAGACAATCAAGTCAAGTAGGCATTCTCACAAGCATAAACCATGAACGTTTTCTGTAGGTTCTTCCTACCCTCTTGAACGAAACCCCCAAGTTTCATATTTTCCATCCATCCTATCTTTTGTTCTTATTTTTGAAGAACTGCAAACATGATAACCCCGAGGTGTCATGTTTAATTCAAATCTCTATGTATACTTGATCCCATGCTACGAAAGTTTTACTATAGATACTTCATGTTGTTAGGGATCATTTGCCCCTAAAAAGCCTAATTTCCTTGAGCATGTTGCTCGAATTAAATCAGTCTTGCTCTCTATGTTATTTCTGTGTGTACTTGTTGTTGTTCATGCTCAACCATGTTCAAACCATGTTCTCTCTCGAATCCCTATTTATTGAAGTACCCTTACATGTCTAGTTTAATTTGCAACTAGTTTCATGATTTTTCGTTCACTATACAATTAGTTATGATTTTTCAAAGCACCCTGTATCATTCGATTTCAAGTTGGCCCGCAATCCAAAGCCGGTCTGAATCCTGTCAGGGCCAGGTGCAGACAACCAGATTGCGACAGGCCGATATGTCGCCTTCTGGGTCTGATTGAGACCATCCACTTGTCGCTTTCTCAAGTCATCGCGACCTTTCTTGTCGCTTCTGAATGCGACAGTACCTACGTCGCTTTCTGGTCGCTTGAACAGACAGCCATGTCGCAACCCGTACAGGACGCTGTGGCGTTCTGCCTGGCCCCTGTCGCAATGCTCATTGCCTATGTCGCCTTCTCAGTTTTTTTTTACCCCCAGTAAAACCCTACTTAAAATGGGCTATATTGAATGATTTAAAATACATGTTCACGACTTATTTCTATCTATGATTTCTCTTGCACTTGCACACACTTGAACCATCCATATATGGCTGAAATCTTGCAGAAATATCTCATAATGTATCTGGTAATTTATTGCAATAAATATATTAATTTCCCTATTTTAAAGGACTTATATTCGTTTCTTGCGTTGTTTATACCGATATCGACGCTCCACTGTTCTAGAATTCCTCTAGAACGTCGAGCACATGTTTATATCACACTTTACTTGGCTTATGGTGAACTCTCCGTCGGATATTCCTTTCGCCGGACTAGTGAACTCTTGCACAAGGCCTCCGTAAGTCTCCTCTGATCATGGATTCCCACATGTGTCGACGAGCCGGTGTACCCTAATACCTGATACCCTTTAGGGATCTATATGATCCAAACGGCTATTAGAGATTCACTCTCGTCTTAATCACGCCGGACCTCTGGACCTGTGCATAACAAGGCCATGGTAGGGTCGTGAGTTCCACCTGACTGCCAACACCAAGTGCGCGTTGTTGGCAACTGTTACTATCGCCTGATTACTCGACGTATTACGTGCAATGACCACTAGCTCTCATCTATACTCTACTCGCTCACCTACTCACGCACACTCCACTATCTCATCTATTCATCTAGTGCTCTTATCTATTTCTGGGTACTCTATATTGGCCATGGACTGATTGTCTAAGATAAACAATATAACCAATGCTTGGCAATATATAAAGGGCCCAATCTGGTCATGGATGTGCGCCCGAAAGTGCTAGTGCCCATGGGAGTTAAATGATCAGAGTGTTTGGCATTACACTCAGTGCTATCTATCTCGACTATCTATATGACAATCAAAAACACAAAACGTGCTATACTCTCTCGATGTCTAGAATGACAACAAATGCTATACCGTCGTGCTATACATACTGTGCTAGTTGTGCTATGGCCATCCTGCTATTCGTGTTATACTCGACACTTGTGCTACTTTGGAAACTATACTCGCTCTCGTGCTATTGTGCTACCTCTTGCTATATTTTGACTCTCTTGTACCTGCTATCTTTAGTACTCTGCGATTAAATGCGTTAATTATTTAAAACCTGCTTGAGCCTGAGATTTAAGTCCTACTGGGCGTTATCGCTCACCCTACGTTATTTGATGTTGTGTTCTCAGGTGAGACCGAGGATGACATACACTCCCGAGGAAGGGAATGACCAAGAGTGAAGCCAGGAGTACCCTTGAGTCATTATGTTATCTTAGAGTTGTAGTTAGTTATTTCCTTCTGTTGCAATGTAATTGGGCCCTTTAGAATGACTCTGATATTAGTGGTTGTAACTAGACATTTGGAAAAATATTAATGAGAAAGATTTGCTTTAGTATTATTCAGTGTGCAATGGTTTGATGTCTAGTATACGCTCTATACCTTTTCTTGCAACTGCCTTCGCGCTCCGATATTCTGCGTTGGGGCGTGACAGGCTGTTTTTTAGATCCGTCATTTCAATGCCCAACCCAATCCGGAGATCTAAATTGGATTCCGTCAGTTCCCACACGTCACTTTAACCCACCCGGTCGTGTCCGAGAAAACGGCACGCCGATCCGATCCCTATTTGGGATTTTGGACCCCTGGGTTGTGTGTTTTGACCCTTTATATATACTTGGCTATTTTTTAGATCCGTCATTTCAATGCCCAACCCAATCTGGAGATCCAAATTGGATTCCGTCAGTTCCCACACGTCACTTTAACCCACTCGATCGTGTCGGAGAAAATGACACGCCGATCCGATCCCTATTTGGGATTTTGGACCCCGGTTGTGTGTTTTGACCCTTTATATATACTTGACTGTTTTTTAGATCCGTCATTTCAATGCCCAACGCAATCCGGTGATCCAAATTGGATTCCGTTAGTCCCCACACGTCACTTTAATCCACCCAGTCGTGTCGAAGAAAACGACATGCCGATCCGATCCCTATTTGGGATTTTGGACCCCGGTTGTAGGTTTTAGCCGTTATATATACTTGGGTATTTTTTAGATCTGTCATTTCAATGCCCAACCCAATCCGGAGTTCCAAATTGGATTCCGTCAGTTCCCACATGTCACTTTAACCCACCTGGTCGTGTCGGAGAAAATGGCACGCCGATCCAATCCCTATTTGGGATTTTGGACCCCCGGGTTGTAGGTTTTAGCCCTTTATATATACTTGGCTGTTTTTAGATCCATCATTTCAATGCCGAACACAATCCGGAGATCCAAATTGGATTCCGTCAGTTCCCACACGTCACTTTAACCCACCCGATCGTGTCAGAGAAAACGGCACACTGATCCGATCCATATTTGGGATTTTGGACCCCCGGGTTGTAGGTTTTAGCCCTTTATATATAATTGGCTATTTTTTAGATCCATCATTTCAACGCCGAACACAATCCGGAGATCCAATTAGATTCTGTCAGTTCCCACACGTCACTTTAACCCACCCGGTCGTGTCGAGAAAACGACACGCCGATCCGATCCCTATTTGGGATTTTGGACCCCCGGGTTGTAGGTTTTAGCCCTTTATATATACTTGGCTATTTTTTAGATCCGTCATTTCAATGCCCAACCCAATCCGGAGATCCAATTGGATTCCGTCAGTTCCCACACGTCACTTTAACCCACCCGGTCGTGTCGGAGAAAATGGCACGCCGATCCATCCCTATTTGGGGTTTTGGAACCCCGGTTGTGTGTTTTGACCCTTTATATATACTTGGCTATTTTTTAGATCCGTCATTTCAATGCCCAACCCAATCGGAGATCCAAATTGGATTCCGTCAGTTCCCACACGTCACTTTAACCCACTCGATCGTGTCGGAGAAAACGACACGCCGATCCGATCCCTATTTGGGATTTTGGACCCCCGGTTGTGTGTTTTGACCCTTTATATATACTTGACTGTTTTTTAGATCCGTCATTTCAATGCCCAACGCAATCCGTGATCCAAATTGGATTCCGTTAGTCCCCACACGTCACTTTAATCCACCCAGTCGTGTCGAAGAAAACGACATGCCGATCCGATCCCTATTTGGGATTTTGGACCCCCGGGTTGTAGTTTTAGCCGTTTATATATACTTGGTATTTTTTAGATCTGTCATTTCAATGCCCAACCCAATCCGGAGTTCCAAATTGGATTCCGTCAGTTCCCACATGTCACTTTAACCCACCTGGTCGTGTCGGAGAAAATGGCACGCCGATCCAATCCCTATTTGGGATTTTGGACCCCCGGGTTGTAGGTTTTAGCCCTTTATATATACTTGGCTGTTTTTAGATCCATCATTTCAATGCCGAACACAATCCGGAGATCCAAATTGGATTCCGTCAGTTCCCACACGTCACTTTAACCCACCCGATCGTGTCAGAGAAAACGGCACACTGATCCGATCCATATTGGGATTTTGGACCCCCGGGTTGTAGGTTTTAGCCCTTTATATATAATTGGCTATTTTTTAGATCCATCATTTCAACGCCGAACACAATCCGGAGATCCAATTAGATTCTGTCAGTTCCCACACGTCACTTTAACCCACCCGGTCGTGTCGGAGAAAACGACACGCCGATCCGATCCCTATTTGGGATTTTGGACCCCCGGGTTGTAGGTTTTAGCCCTTTATATATACTTGGCTATTTTTTAGATCCGTCATTTCAATGCCCAACCCAATCCGGAGATCCAAATTGGATTCCGTCAGTTCCCACACGTCACTTTAACCCACCCGGTCGTGTCGGAGAAAATGGCACGCCGATCCGATCCCTATTTGGGGTTTTGGAACCCCGGGTTGTGTGTTTTGACCCTTATATATACTTGGCTATTTTTTAGATCCGTCATTTCAATGCCCAACCCAATCCGGAGATCAAAATTTGATTCTGTCAGTTCCCACACGTCACTTTAACCCACCTAGTCATGTCAGAGAAAACGGTACGCCGATCTGATCCCTATTGGGATTTTGGACCGCCGAGTTGTGTGTTTTGAGCCTTTAGACAGGTTTTTTTAAGATCCGTCAATTGAACGCCCTTTACACTTATGTTAGGTTAATTAATTTAGATTTCTTTTTTTTCCTGTTGACATTCTTTAGTGGTTTCATGTCATCCAAAGTATATGAAATTAATACTAATACTGACCTGAGGTGCTGGCTGTGTGGGGCGTACTCCCTGCATGGCTGAGATCAACTGCTGAACCATATCGCCGAACTGCGTCTGTAGCTCTGCCTGCTGTGTCTGTAGCTGTGCCCGTAGCTCTTCCTGAATGAGGTCTCTAATCTTCTCTACACCACTGATGGGGGGCGCAGCAGATGAACTCGCGTATGCTGGAGGAGCGATCGAACTCGCATATGAGGACAACACTAGATGAGTATCCAGGCTGTCCCCAAAGCCGTACACTCGACCCTTCCTCGAAAATATTCTAAATCAATAAAGGTATATCAGAGAGGAGTGAGTAGACGCACCCGAAATTTTTAACAAATAATACAAACACATAATAAATGACCACCTAACTGCGATCAAACATTCACAGACTGTCCAAAACGGGACAATTCAAGACTTTGAGTTAGATATACACGTTCTCATCATTGAAAATAAGACTCGTGCACATCAATCTCAAAGTCTTGAACGGGAAGGTTCAATGACACGGGCTTAACACACACTCGTGAGGTGTGTGCAGTGAAAAAATGCTATACATGCATAGATCAAATTTAAAACCCAAATAAATATGAAAACAAAATCATATATGTGAACAAGTGCAATAATAAACCAAATTCATACATACATGTACATGAATTGCATTAAAATAAGAAATACAATACTAATCACTAAACTGAAAGTAAGTAATTAAAAACAATCCATATAATATCAGGGAAGCAATCCACAAAACCATTAATAGTCACTGAGCTACATATTCCGGTCCGACAAACATGTGTTGAACAGAGTGTATTTTTTTTCTTCCCCCGCTAAGTGATCAGAGTGTGTGTTTGAAACTTTAAATGTATAAACTATATATTATGCATTCTAGATTAAAAATTGTATCATGGATATCAAATTAAGCATTGTTTATCGTGAGGAGGAAGTGCACATTATTCATTAAAATACATATTTTATTGAATGACGAGGGATAAAGCTGAGGATATTTTAATTTGGTATAAAAAATATTGATGTAATTATTCAATGAAAAAAGAGAGAAAACCCAAGAAGAAAGAGAGAAAAAAGAGCAGTAAACCCAACCCTGCCCAAATCCCAACCTTAATCTTCCATCGCTTTCCGGCCAACTCTCTTCGGTCATATAAAGCAGAATCCCATCACAGATCACCCTTGAACTCCGAAGCAACGAGCAGCCCCAACACTCCCCTCACACCCCTTGTTGCGTTCACTCTTCAAATTAAGATCTCTCCTTTTTTCTTTTCTCCATCTTATTTGCTCCCCACAACGGCTTGTCCATTCCCTCCGATCCTGCAACCACGCAATAATGGGGTTGCCAACTTGCCGTAGCCTGCAATTAATGGAGGGAGGGAAAAGGGCCTTGTCAAATCTAGCCACTAATGGGATTGCTCTCTTTCAATCCACATCACACTTCTTGTAAGACTTGTCTAGCAATAAGCATTTCCCTAAATTCTTAATAATGTGTGATGATGATTTAAATGCAAGGGATTCCATTTTTTTTTCAATGATCTATCGGTAAAAGCCCTCCTAGTTATGCACTTCTTTTTTGGGTCCTGTCAGCTATGTATGGGAAAGCCAAAATTTGATCTCTATTACATCTACTTTGCAGGCTTCATGCCCAAGCTCTCACATTGGCTGCACTGGCTGGAGCTGCTGCTGTGGAGTATTATGACCGTCAGTACGGATCGAAGACACCAAAACATGAGAACTAATTCTTTTCCATCTCATCCCCAGCTCCGGGGAGATACCGCCGCAGCTGGGCAACTACACCGAGCTGGAAGTGCTGGGCCTGGCTTCTTGCCGGCTAAATGGGAGCATCCCCGAGGGGCTCGGGTACCTGAAGCGCCTCAGAATCCTCAATGTGCAGAGGAACACCCTCGACGGGGTGATACGGCCGAACTCGCTAGGTGCTCGGAGCTGCAGGTTCTGGCAGCTTCCCCGGGGGGCCTGTGGGGTGGAGGGCGCGCCGTGGGGGCGAGGGGGTAACACCACAGGGGCGAGGGGGCAACGCCACAGGGGCGCCGTGGGGTGGGCTCGAGGGCGCCCGTGGGCGTGGAGTGGGTGAGGGGGGCCTGTGGGGTGGAGGGGGCCCCGTGGGGTGAGGGGGCAGTGCTGCAGGGAAGAGGGGGCGCCGTGGGGTGGGGAGGGGGGACCTGTGGGATGGAGGGGCTGTGGGGTGGGCTCGGGGGCGCCCGTGGACGAGGGGGCACCGTGGGTGGGTGAGGGGGCGGGGGTATTGGGGCTCGGGGGTGCCGTGGGGTGGGCGAGGCGGGCGGCGGGGGCGCTGGGGCTCGGGGTCATAGGGGCACCGGCGAGGGGGCGCGGGGGCTCTGCTAGTGAAGGGGCGGGCGGGGGGGGGGGGGGGAGGAGAGAGAGAGAGAGAGAGACCGACACCTTGCTCCAGGCGGCGGCGCACGGGCCGGGGTGCGACGGGCGACGGCGGATCGGGGTGCGATGGGCGGCGGCAGACCGGGGTGGCGACGGGCGGCGGCGGACTGGGGCGGCGACGGGCGGCGGTGAGAGAGAGAGAGAGAGAGAGAGATAGAGAGAGAGGAGGGGGAGAGAGAGTAGGTTTCACGGGAAGTGGTTGGGAGGGAAATTGGGGAATTTCCGACGGATATTTCCGACGGAAACTATACGTCGAAAAATTGTCAGTAGTACCGACGGATATTTCCGACGGAAACATGTCTGTCGAAAATTCTGATGGATATTCCGACTGAATATTAGCCGTCGGAATAGCCGTCGGAACTTCCGACGGATATATTTCCATCGAAAATGTCCGTCGGTAATGGCGCTTTTTCTTGTGGTGAATCTATGTTAGGACCGTTAATAAAACCCATTACTAATTTGACTTAATGAGTATAGATTTAATTCTAATTATTCACCCTTTATCCTTATGTAAATCTATTTATCACACTTATTCAAGTAATTTCATATTTTTAAATTGATTAAATATTATTCATGCCAATATTTCTAATATTCATCATTTAGGCTCTTACTCTTGGCCCAATATCTCAAATGAGTCTAATTGTACATCCCACGTACTTACTTTACTTAATGGATTTTTAATTATCCTTTTATTAGAGAATTAATTCATGGGCCAAGGTTGTCTGTTGGTCCATATATCATAATGAGCTATCGACCCATATTATTTAAAGTCTACCCACATGTTTATTTTAATTTTTAATCCACTTTGGCTCATAAAATAATGGGTTCTCCGACTTATTCCTTAATTACGATAATAAGTCGTGTAAATTCTTAAACTAAGTCCAAACGATTTTTCTATGCCCAAATTTTGATGATGGGTCATTTGAGAATATTATTTAAAGTATAATTATTATTTTTATGGAATTTTTATATGGGTTTATATGCATGTGATAATAATGCGTACCTTTTTAACTGGTTGAATTTATTAATTGATAAATTTTCAATTTATCCATAATTTTTAATTAATATATTTTCCGGGGTACTACAACTTCACCAATAATGGTATACCTCAACGCCACTCTACGGATGGCTTTCTTATCGTCCGCTTCAGCTTCCTTTGGGAAGGTACAATCCCTGCAATTACCACGGCCTTTCTTCTTCCATCATTTCTCCTAGTTCCATAAGCAATAACTCCTTTGCTTCTTTTCTCTCTGCCTTAAGACTAGAGAGCTCCTAAGGTTAACGAAGCAAGGATCCTGAGTAGAGGGAGCCTCTAACCTTGAACAGTGATTGTCTCAGCACTGCGGCTGAGAGGGAAGGAGAGAGAGGAGGCCAAGGATGCCAGGGCATCGGCCAGGATATTCTAAGAGCAAGGAGTATGAATGTAGATGAGTTGACGGAATTTCTTGGCTAGGAGTGTGACCAAATCCTGATAGGGCTTGAGTTTAGGGTCACGAGTGCGGTAAGTAGAAAGGACTTGCCGAAGGACGAGTTGAGAGTCTCCTATGATCTTGAGATGACGCGCGCCTAAGAGGTAGGCAAGCTTAAGACCGGCAAGGAGAGCCTCATACTCGGAGATATTGTTGGTGGCATAGAATTGGAGCTTATAGGCTAGAGGAATGGTGATCCCTTCTGGGGTGAGCTAAACAACACTTATGCCCCGTCCCCTAGAATTGAGAGCTCCATCAAAGTGGAGCGACCAGAAGGGATCACGAGATATGAGTGACAGGTTTTCATCGGGGAATTCCTCTTGAACCGTGTCACTATGAGGGAGAGGAAGGTGAGCAAGGTGCTCAGCAATGGCATACCCTTTTATGGCTTTTTGAACTATGAAGGTGATATCGAATTGAGAGAGGAAACTTGCCAGCGTGCCAATCTGTCGGTGAGGACTGGCTTCTCCAGGAGACCTAATATGGTCCATTCTAGAAATCAAACTCACCTTATGAGCTAGGAAGTAGTGCTTCATTTCTGCACTACCCAAACTAGCGCTGCACATGTTTTCTCCATCGTGGTGAGTTTGAGCTCGGAGGATGAAGAGCCTAGATAGGTAATAGACTGCCCTTTCTTTGCCGGATTCGTCATGTTGAGCAAGGATAGCTCCTAGGGAGTCCTCAATAGTCGACAGATACAGGATCAAGGTTTCCCAGGGATAGGCGCCCGAAGCACGGCGGATTCATGAGATAACTCTTGAGTTCATCAAAGGCCTCTTGGCACTAGGCGTTCCATTCGAAACTTACCCCCTTCAACAATTCATAGAAGGGACGACATCTTTGGGAATGCTGAGATATGAATCTCTTATAACTGAAGCCGACCAATCAACCTCGAAGCTCAGATATGTTCTTGGGAGGAGGCATTTCATTTATCGCCTTGGCCTTGTGCGGGTCTATTTGAATCCCCTGTTGCTAACTATGAAGCCTAACAGCTTGCCTGAAGAAACCCCAAATACGCATTTCTTCAGATTCATCTTCATTGGTATTTTGTGCGCAACAAAAAACCTGGCAAGCACGGAGGAGTGTCTCTTCTGGTCCGAGACTTCACCACGATATCATCCACGTATACCTCAACATCATATGAATCATGTCGTGGAAGATAGCTAACATTGCCTCTCTGATAGGTGGCGCCGGCATTCTTTTAATCTAAACGGCATGACCACATAGCAATAAGTTCCCAGGGGTGGTGAAGGAGGTCTTCTCTTGGTCCTCCGGGGCTAGACGAATCTGATTATAGCCTGAATACCCATCCATAAATGATAGAGTTTCGAACCCTGCAGTGTTATCAATTAAACGTCCAAGTGAGGTAACGAGAAATCATCCTTTGGACATGCCTTATTCAAGTCCCAGAAGTCTATGAAAATGCGCACCCTTCCGTCCTTCTTCATCATCGGGATTATGTTCGCCACCCACAATGGATAGAGGACTACACGAATGAACTTGGCTTTGTGTAGTTTATCAATTTCCTCTTTCATCTTCAGAGCGATGTGGGGGAGGAACCTCCTTAGCTTTTGCTTAATGGCAACTGCCCCTGGCTTTAAGATTAACCTATGTTCTACCAATTCGGGGTTAATGCGGGCATGTCGTCGTAGGACTAGGCAAAGGAATCCTTAAACTCCCCTAACATCTCTATGAGTGCTTCTTCTTCTTCAGGAGGGAGACTAGAAGCTATGGCCAAGAGCCTTGGGTCCTCTTCCGTTCCCACGTTTACCTCTTTGGTGGGTTCGTCTACTGCCGAGGTGGGCTCATCGAATCTTCTCATGTCGCTTGCATACATCTCGGAAGCATCCTTTATCTCGCAATCATTTTTCTCCAATGGGTCATCTTCAGCCAAGATTTCATACACTCTGAATCCATCGTCTAGCCCTTCCTCTTTGTGCAGACCCTCTTTGTTCAGAACTACTGCTTGTTGGACGAACTCTTCGACAGCTAGAAGAGTGCCACACCTTTGCACCAAGTCTAACAGATACCTACGAGGTATGCCACTACCCTTCTTCTTCCTATACTAGGACAGGGACTTGCTAGATTCTACCCCTGAATTCAAACTAGGCTTGATATTTACAGAAGGCTCAGGAGGAGTATCCAGAGATTTATTTGAAAGGAAAGGAAAGGGTGCGGCAGGGCCTCAAAGGTTTTCCGATGGGACTGGAGGAGGAGGCGGGCCACCCGAGCTCAGGGTGCCGGCGGTGGAGTTGGGGTGTAGGGGAACAGAAGGCCCCTCACCCAGATCGCCCAGGACGACCATGTCGGTCAACAGGCGAAAGCACAGCTTGAGCAGAATAAGGAGAAGGACAGGGATCGCCGCCCAGGAGAAAAGGGGAGTGACAGGATCGCCGTCCGTAGGAGAGAAGGAGTGCGGGGTGAAGGGGATCGCCGTCGAGGCAGAGGGTGACGGGGATCGCCGTCGAAGCAAAGGGGAAGCGCGAGGATGACGGGGATCGCCGTCAAGAGAAAGTGCGAGAGCCAGACAGCTGAAGGCAAAAAGCGGGAAGGATGAGTCAGAAGAAAAGGAGGACAGGGATCGCCGTCCGATGAAAAGGAGAGAGGAGGAGACGGGGATCGCCGTCCGAAGAAAAGGGAAAGGAGAAGGCAGGGATTGATGTCCGAAGAAAAAGGGGGGTAAGACGAATGGGGAACACACATTTTTTTTTGATTTGATTTTTTTTTTTGATTTTTTTTTTATTGACAATGAAAAGAATTACATTACATTAGGAGGCTTCAGAAAAAGGATAGGACCGAGCCATTAAGGAAGATGGTGAAGAGGGGTGAAGGGTGGATTAACGCTTCAACAGCGACGAGGGAGAATTGAAGAATGAAGGGTGGAGATAAGGGAATAAAATCAAAATTATGGACAAGGATGGATGAAACGAAATGAATGGAAGTCCGGGAAAACCCTGGCCAGAGCTCCTTTGTTAAATTGGCTGGACTTATGATCTCAAATTCCTCACCAAATCCAAGCAACTGTCGCTTGGTGGTGGCTGCTACCCGAGACAGTGACATGTCATCCTCGGTGAACAAGCGGTTGACCACTGAGATTAGATCTTCCAACTCTAGTTCCTCTGTCTCGGCTTCTAGTTCATTGAACAACAAACAGACCACTGAAATCAAATCATCAAGGTCTGGTGTTTCTGTATCTGACCCAACTCTCTTCTTCTTACTGGGTCGATGAGCTTTTAGGGCTTGGTATGCTGACTTTGGTGCCTCTTCCATCGTGGTGTTATATCCAGGCTACACCGGCCCTCTGACAAAATGATCATACAATGTCCAGGTGAGGGGGCCATGGTCTGACTGTGAAGAAGATGAGAATGCAGCCCATTCTGAGTATCCTAAACCATGTTTTGTGAATTTCTTTGTGCTGGCTACTGTTTTGGTTCTCCCTTGGAGATGAGCACCCAAACCTTTTCCTGACTGATAGCCGAGCCTGAACATGATATCCCAACCTTTTGTGTTTGTGGTCACATCCTTCCTGACAGCTATCACTGATGGGGACCCGATTGGGCGGTTAGAAGAGAATGTATAAGCCCAGGGATAATTGACATCGAGCACTGAAATGACGGGCTTATTGGATGGCCAGACTGATGGCAATACTTTCTCAACAGCTTCCACTTTGTGGGTCGTTGCTATGCTTTTAACTTTAACTATCCACCCTTGGAAGGGGAATTTCAAACACTGATGTGCCGTGGAAGGCACTGCCCCAAGTGACTCAATCCACGGGCGCCCTAAGATGACCTTGTAAGTGTGATCGATGCTCAACACATAAAATTCAACTGACATGACAAGTGGCCCCAGCTCTGCTTGTAACGTGACAACCCCATGGCAGGCACGTCATGAATTGTCGTAGGCAGCTATGGTGGTGGGGGTAGGTTGCAATTGGCGCTCTGAGATGTTGCAGGCCCTTAGGGTGCTCAACGGGCATACATTAATGGAAGCCCCTGTATCTACTAGCGCTGCGTCAATGGCCACCTTGTTTATAGTGAGTGTCACACACAAAGGCATCTTCCTGGCTTCAGGGGCAGCTAATTCACCATCAGAAAAGGTAATAGTGGGTCCCCTGTTCACAATAGAAAGTACAGAAGGCAGATTGTCGGGGTTCATGTCCTCACTGACCATGACCCTCTGCAGGAAGGCCCTTAGGGCATCTTGGTGAGTCTGTGACCTCTTGATCAGCTCTAATATGGAGATTTTGGCGGGGGTTTGATCCAAATGCTTTAGAATGTCATATTGGGTCCCCGGGACCGGGTCTATCTCTTCCATATCTTGTTGCTGTTGAGTGCTGGTTTGTTGTGCCGATTGACCTGGCATGGATACGGACGCATTAGGGTACATCTGATGGAACATCCGCCTGCTCCGCAGGGCGAGGTTATGGTGGAGTGGAGGAGGTGAGGTGTCAAGAATGGAGGGGTTGGCTAGTAGTGGCACTGGCGTTGGGGAGAGAGAGATGTTGCTGGACGAAGGGATAATGGGTGATATGAGTGGGGAGTTGTAGGATGGTGAGGTGATGGTGGCAATAGTGGGTGCGAAGGAGGGAGGCCCAGTGGATGTAGGCGTGGTGGCAGGGGGTGTGATATGGGAGATAATCAAAAGCTGGCCCACTTTGTGTTCATCGTCGAAGGCCCATTGAGCTTCTGGTGGTGGGTGGTGGATGACTGGGTTAACATGCGCGAGTGGAGGAGGTGGTGGAGCAGGTTGGGGGTTTGGAGCAGGAGGATGTTGAGGCATGGGGTTGCGGATTATGCCAAGGTCATTTGCTGGCTTCTGCGGCTGTTGTTGTTGTTGCTGTTGCTGGTACTGTTGTTGGAAGGGTTGGAACTGCTGTTGTTGTTGCTGTTATTGTTGTTGTTGTTGTGGCTGCTGTCGCCTTTGCTGTTGCTGCTGTCGCCTCTAAAACTATTGATCTCTTAAAGTCTGGATCAACCTCTTCAATTCTGCCCAATCGATTTGGTTCTGCTCATGAAGGTCATATATTATATCCCGGAATTGGAAACAATCCGACACATTGTGGCCCGGATGGCGATGGTAGACACAATACTTTGTTTGGTCCGCTGCCATATTCCAATTTGCCTTCTCAGGAGGAAGTCTAAGGGCATTCAAGGACATGAGGGCTGCAAAGACATCGGCCAAAGACTCGGGCAGAGGAGGATATTGGGCTCTTTTGGGTCTGTTGGGCTTTCTGGGGGCATAGCCATTCTGAGGAGGAGGAACTTGGAGTACTGGCGCTAGTCTTTGTGGAGGGTCTGACCCTGGGGAGGTTGCTGTCTATTGTTACTCCATGGCTGCTGAGGTTGCTGGGTGTATGGAGACCTACCTATCGGGCCTTGGGGGTACTTACTGCACCCACTTGCTCATTGGTTTGGATCCCCTCGGTGACTGGGCCTTGAGGCTTCTTGGTGTAACGGGATTTAGGGGTCTCAAACATAGAGTGTATAGGCGAGTCCTTGAGTTGGGTCTGAATGAAACGGGCTCGGCTATATAGATGGTGCATGGTAGTAATGTCATTCATGTCCAAGATGGCTCGATAAGTTGGGGTAGCATTGGAAATTAACAGTTTACTTTCTCCTCCTCCGGCATGGGGCAACGAACCTTGGCAGCCAATGAACGCCATCGGTCAGCATAAGTTGAGAACTCCTCCTCGGGCTTCATCTTTTCATCTACTAGATCCATAAAGGAGTATTCGGGTCCGACCCGATCTTGGAATTTCTGTAGGAACCTCTCTTGAACTATTTGGAAGTCCTCAGCTTCCTCAAGGGGCAAAGATTAGAACCATTCTAGGGCCGAACCATCTAGGGATTTTCTGAACAAGTATGCCATGAGGTGGCGGTCATACTTGTGCGGTGTAGATTCATAGACAAAATCCTTTAAATGAACATATGGGTCCCCTACCCCAGAGTACTGCCGGTAAACAGGGAGCTCCGACTGGGGTGGTATCTGGAGGTGTTGGAAAGATGGGAGAGCAATGTCAGCTACCTTCCGAGGATCAATTTGCCTCCTGAGGTCATGGAGCTCCTTTTTCATACTTGTCCATCCGCAAGAAAGTCGGAAGGAGTTTGGATATGGTGCGCAGAGACAAGGGAGCGAGGTTGCTCAAAAGAGTGGGCCTCTCACGGGGGAGGGGAGCAGGTTCAACTGTATAATATGTTGAGGTTGGAGGGGATCGAGGCCGAACTTCTCGTGCCGGAAGATAGCTTGGTTCCGAGAAATGGATGGCCCGAGGACGGAGGGGCGTAGGATCTGCCCCTGAGGAAGGAAGGTGGGGTGCTGAGGCAATATGGGTAGAGGAATCTGCCAGTCAGATTGAATTCTGACCTGAGGGGGACAGAGGTCGCTTCCCCTTGGCAACAGCTAGAAATTCGCGGACTTGGTCCAGAGTGAGATGGGGGAGAAGCTGACTGAATTGCGAATGGGGGTCATCTCCCCCTGGAGGAGAAGGAGGACGAGATTGACTCCCGATGACGAGGGGAGGTTGGATGTGCCCCGGGAGTATGGCCGTAGAGGGTTGGGACACATCCTCGAGGAGCCCGATGGGCAAGACATCGTCGGCAAGGACCCGGAATTGGTCCACGTCCAAACAAGGGATTATGATATAATACAAGGATCGGAGGGGACTGACTCGATCTCCCTAAACAATGATGCATGCAACCCACAGAAAAAATAGGGGGTGACACTGACAACACCTAGACTCTAACACAGCAAGAAAGACTGAGAGGAGGAGGGATGAACCGAGCACTCAAGTTGTCATGATTAATGCACAAATTTGTTAAAGTTTGTACCTGACCTTTAAATGAATTGATTAAGGAGATATCACTCAGCCAAGTGGACCCTAACAGGAATGGACTCGAGTCCTCCGGTGTATCTAAGGGTGGTACACACTCACATGCGAGGGGCGGCTCGGACTAATGGTGCAACGGGTACAACTAGCCCGGTGAACCGCAACGTGCGTACGGTCACGAGGACTTACGGAGGTCCCTGGAAGGTGGGCCCGAGTTAGTCTACGAGTGCTCGTAGGTGAGAGGGCTCACTCGACCAAGGGGGAACCTGAACAAATGGGATGAATAACGTATGCAAAGGGCCTAAGTGCCCAAAATGTATGCAAGAGTAACAAATGAAGATCAAACAGGGGGACAAACAAGCTCTCGGTCAGAGTCGCGGCAGCAGTATACACCGCGACCTTATCACGACAGGGCAGCCTGCGGCGATAAGAGCAGAAGCCCGAGAACAAAGTAAGTCACAAACCAGACTCAAACAGACTACCCTAACAGATGACAAAGGTGCAAAAATCACTAAATTGATACAGAATGGATCATGAAGCACACAGAAACCGATTCATGGATGAAAACATTAACATACAAAGCGTACCTGTTGACGCGACGCTGATGCTCGACGCGACCTTGTCGTGTCCCTGCGCTATGCCGCGACAGAGCCCGAAAACTTACAAATGAAAAGAAAAGGAAAACCCGAACCCAAACAGGATTCTAACATCCAAAAAACACTACAATACATGGTATAGAGACATGGAACAGGGATGCATGATCTCATAGAAGCAGGATAAGGTAGATATGAGAAGAAAAATGCTGACCTGCTATCGCGTCCTTGTCGGGTGTCGCGAGCCTATCACGTCCCCGCGATACGCCGCGACACGAACTGAGTGACAAAAAGCAGGAAACAAAGAACAAAAAAGACTAACAGGGCACTAAAATGACAAACAAGGAAGTAAACATGGCAAGCAGGCAAACTAAATCCACGAGGGTAGCACTGAAGGTCCCACCGTGATCGCCAAAAGGTGTAATCACGGGGAATGTGCACCCCAAAGACACGCAACATGATATTAAATCTAATAGCATGGAAAATAGGATGTGATCTCCACCTAAATAGTTGGCTAATGAGAAGAAAATAACATAGGCTAACTAAACTAGGAAAAGGAAAGAGAATGGAAGTGGACCTGGTGTCGCGACAGGGTTACCTGCTGCGATGATGCTGGGAAAGTGTCGCCATCGCCAGCTGCGTCTCTTTGTCGCGTCCCTCTCCACTGTCGCGTTCTCTTCTGTGCGGGAGATGATGGATGGGACCTTCTTCCCATCCTCCAGCTGGTTAGAGGACGAGAGCTCCTCGTGGGATCTCGCTTGGGTGCCTGCCAAAACAAAAGGAAGCAAGAAAAGCCCTATTAGAACAAGTTAAACGTAGTAACTATTCCCAAAATGAAAAGAAAAGAGAAAGCATGGTGGGAACGAACCTGGGGGTGGTTTTAAAACCCCTTGGGTAGTAGGAAAACGTGGGAATGGGAAGGGATGCAACCTATCTAAAAATAAAATAAAATGCATGAAGAAATAGAGGAAAAGGGGAGAAAGAGAGAATGAGCCCCATTAAGGTGACTCCCTGGCGTGGATGACGTTCAAATGATCGTGCAGAAACTCCTGGATGAAGTGGGGGTCACCCTCCTCACGCTCCACGCTCCATGGATGATGAAGTAGAAAGCTTTTGTGAGGCGGAATGTAAGGGAAGGAATGGAAATGGGAGGGCTATGAGGCTAAGTATAGCTCAGTGGAGAATTCGGCAGCCCTTCGGGGTGAAAATTGGAGCTCCCCCGTCCATGAAGAGGGGGCCTTGCTTTTATAAGCCTTTGAGAGAGAATATCTCATTAAAATGGATAATAAGTAAAAATGGGATATAAATGCCAATGAAAATCACATGGGAGAGTCATTGGGACCTTCAAAAGAGTCCCTAGGGCCCAAATCCCGCCCAAGGGGTTGAGATATTCCCTGGAGATAAAGATAAACCCATGAGAGGATAAATAGGAGTTGGTTGCGGATGCCTGCATGTGCAGCTACTGTCGTGACGTATCGTAGGGCCGCGACATGGAGACGCGACTGGGAGGAGCGACGCGACAGTATGCTCATGTGCATGGATGTGCATGGGCTTTCGCGGTAGCCTGTAGCGTCGCGACAATGAGACGTGGCGCTACGATACGACGCGTCAAGAAAATCAAATAACTGCGAATTATCAGCCAATCATATGAATGGATAAGAATTATATATGTCCAAGGACTCTCTCAAAGTGATAATGGATGGGATTTCAAGACAATTTGAGTTGTTAATGGGCTCAAAACAAGGCTAATGATGGGCTCAAGGTGAGTGACCAACTAGGGGCTCACTAAGACAGCAAGAAATGTGGTCCAACTCAATAGTCAGAACTGGGTGTCTACAGTGCTCAAATGAGGGGCATGCAACAGACCATTCAAGAACTGACACGCACAATCATGCAAGCTACCCAAGGAGGTGGTAATAGTGGTGGTGCAAGCGACCTGCATCATAACTTCAGGAGTCTGGACCCACCTAGGTTTAGTGGATCCATGGATCCGGATGAAGCCAAACACTGGCTAAAGGAAACGGAAAGGATCTTCCGTGTTATGCAATGCGCAGCGGGGGATAAGTTGCTACTAGCCACATTCCAACTGGAAAAGGACGCTCGCGCTTGGTGGGAGTCTGTTGAAGCGACCAGAGCTAATGGTCAGTTCACATGGACCGAATTCAAAGAAGCCTTCAATTCCAAATACTTCTCTGAGCATGTCCAAGAAAGGAAGGCTACAGAATTTACTGCTCTTAAATAGCGGAGCTTGACTGTGGCTGAATATGAAGCCTAGTTTTCAAGACTGGCACGCTATGCAGCACACCTGGTGAACACTGAAAGGATGAAGGCTAAGCGCTTCCTCAATGGCCTTAAGCCTCAGTACATTATCCAACTGGCACCTCTCGACATCCAGACCTACGCCGAGATGGTGAAGAAGGCCCAACTACTAGAAGATGCTACGGACTTCACCGACCGTATCAAAGGGAAGTTCGTGAAGAAGGAAATGACCTCAGGGCAATCATCTGCTAAGCCAAACAATGGCAAGAAGCATCCCTTCAACATCACGGAGGGACCCAGCCAAGAAAGGAAACCTAAAGCTATTGTCCCCAACACTCCAACAAAAAGTAACTGCAAGCACTGTGACAAGCCAGGTCACACCGCTGACGAGTGTTGGAGGAAAGTCGGTGCATGTCTGCACTGTGGAAGTCGTGAGCACCGCATCCCCGAGTGCCCGCTATAGAAAGAACATGAGAGGCGCCCTAATGCGCCTAAGAAGCAGGGCCGACTACAAGCCCTGCACAATGAAGAGCCCAATGAGGAAGGTGGCGTGGTAGAAGGTACCCTACAAGTTTTCTCCTTATCAGCCTTTGTTTTATTTGATACTGGAGCAACTCATTCATTTATATCTGAACACTTTGCTGATACCCTGACTGCAAAATCTATATCCATGGGTTGTGAGTTCTCTGTCACAACGCCACTAGGAGAAAAGGTGAAATTGAACAAATATTTTCCCTCTGCCGATGTAATGATCGGAGACCATAACCTAAAATCCGACCTGGTGTGTATGCCCATGGAAGGCTATGATGTAATTTTGGGAGCCACCTAGTTGTCTACTTATGGGGCAAGTTTCGATTGTAAGAAAGGAAGGGTGACATTTAGCGACTTTCCTAGATTGGCATACTCTGGGATTAGACATAAGAGACGGATGTCTCAAATCTCTGCCATAAAAGCCCATAACATGATAAGGAAAGATTGTTTTTCTTTCCTTGCGGCCGTAGTAATTGAAAAGAAGGATTCTAAGATAGAAGACATCCACATAGTCCAAGATTTCCCCGATGTGTTTCCTGAAGATTTGCTAGGGATTCCCCCGGAATGAGATGTCAACTTTGCCATAGAATTGATCCCTGGAGTTGCCCCGGTATTGCGTCAACCGTACCGGATGTCACCTGCCGAGTTGAAAGAATTGAAGGCGCAACTGATGGAACTATTAGAGAAGGGGTTCATCAACCCAAGTACTTCCCCATGGGGAGCACCTGTGTTGAACCACTCTTTATTACCTTTATATTTTGGTGCTAACAAAATTTATGATTAGATTGTTTCATCAATATTTATGATTATTTTAAGGCGCACTAAAATGCTAAATCAATGTTCATTCAATATACATCGATTTCTATTCAAAAGTGCCACATCGATTTCACTAGCAACGATTTCATAAGTTACACAATGATTTGATCGTGTAACGATTCGTTAAGTGAAACATCAATTTTATCGTGCAACGATTTGATAAGTGAGCGCAACGATTTGCCCTCACATCGATTTGCCTTCTATAATGATTCATTAAGGCTCACAACGATTTACTCGCATAACGATTTCATAAGTGAGAACAACGATTTGCTCTCATATCGATTTGGTTCTCATAACGATTCGTTAAGGCTCATAACGATTTGCTCGCATAATGATTTCATAAGTGAGAATAACGATTTGCTCTCATATCGATTTGGTTCTCATAATGATTTCATAAGTGAGAACAACGATTTGCTCTCACAATGATTTGGTTCTCACAACGATTCGATAAGTGTCACAACAATTTACTTGCCGTAACGATTCCTTAAGTGGTCACATCGATTTCTTAAGAGAGAACAACGATTTGTTCTCACATCGATTTCTCAAGTGATCACATCGATTTGTTCTCATAACAATTTCATAAGTAAGAACAATGATTTGCTTCTCACATCGATTTGTTAAGATTCATATCGATTTGTTAAAGTCTTGTAAGTATAACGATTTGATAAGTAACTTAAACAATGATTCACTTCAATTCAAACACAATTTGTTTAAGTGCTTTTTGGCGCCTAAAGACAAGTCAAATATCTTCTGACAGAAAAAGCTACATGCGTATTTCAGAGTCTTGTCAGAAAAAGATATGAACTACTATTTTCAGCATGATAGCAGAAACACAGTAGCATGCACTGTTATCTTATAAACACTTTTTTCTTGCTAACACTCTCTTCTATGCTTACAGACCTCGAAGACCACCAGAGTCTGATTAAGATAAATGAAGAGAAGATCAGCAACGTCTAGAAGAGCTCCAACGGATCTCTTCAACGTATCTATTCAAAAGCCTCTCATATGAAAGATGAAGCAAGGCTGAAGAAAGAAGGAGAGAGCCTTCCTGAACATCTTTGAAGGAGTGTATAACTAGTGAGGGACCTGAACGCCACATACACTCAAAGGAAAAAAGAGAAAGAGTCTGAGCCCAGAAGAAGTGTTCAAGCATCTGAAGCATTCAAGCCTTCAAGCTTTCTTTTCTCTCTTCATTCTCTCTCTCTGCGCTCATTGTAATTTTTGTGGAGAGTTTTGTGACTGTGAGCTAGTTCTTAAGCGTTCATCTTGTAATAGCTCTCAGTCTGATCTTTCTTTTCTAAGAAACATTTTTGTCCAGCTGTAGGACTGTATACAATGTAGAACCTAGCTAGGGGTTTATGTCTAGCAGAACCGCACTGGGGTTTATACCAGGAGGTTTGCTTCTAAGCCTATAAAAGGAGCGGGTTGCCTTCTTGCCTGGGAAAGAGAAGAAGACCAGCTGGGGTGCTGGGTGTTGTAGTGTCCTTGAGGGGGACTGTACCCTTGGTTAGTGAAATCCCAAGAGGTTGCTTGGGGAGTGGATGTAGGACTTCTATGTGGGAAGGGCCGAACCAGGATAAATTCCTTGTCTCATTTGTGTGATTGTTTATTTTGCTTCCACACTGCTACTCTTTATCACACTAAACTAACCAAACTTTCAAATGATAATTTTCTGTCTTAAGTTTTTGTTTCAGAAATCAGAAAAACCTATTCACCCCCCCCCCTCTAGGTTATCGAGCTGCCTAGCTGACTGGCCAACAAGTGGAATCAGAGAGGGTTTTTGAACATTCAATGAAGATCCAACGATCTTAGAGCAAAGATCCATGGCAGCTCAAGGATATGCTGAAGGTCAATCAGTCACCAGACCTCCATTCTTTGATGGAGAGGACTACCAATACTGGAAAATGAGGATGAAATGCTTCATTCGAGGCACAGACTTTGATCTGTGGCAGGTAATTGAGGTAGGAGATTATGTTATTGTTCCTGCTGAAGGTACTATTGCTATTACAACAGCAGATAAAAATAAATTATCATTAAATTTCAAAGCTAAGAACTATTTATGTTGTGCTTTATCCAAAAAGGAATTTAGTAGAGTTTCTGCATGTAAATCTGCAAAAGAAATGTGGTATAAACTGCAGATAACTTATGAAGGAACAGATAAAGTGAAACAAACTAGGATAGATATTCTTGTCTCTCAATATGAACAATTTAAAATGCTTCCAAACGAAAACATTATTCAGATGTATAATAGATTTTCAAGCATAGTAGTTGGTTTAAGCTCTCTTGGTAAAACTCTTTCTAATGAGGAAACCGTTAGGAAGATACTTAGGTTATTAACTATTTCATGGACACCTAAAGTAACTGCTATTGAAGGGGTCCATCATTTAACCAAATTGTCGATTGATAATTTAATAGGTTCTCTCATGGCACATGAAATAAATATGGAGTGATTATCTGAAAGCTCATCTAAGAAGAAATGTACTAATGCTCTTAAAGTGGTAGCTGCTCCTTCCACTTCTTCTTCTATCTCAAAAATTGCAGGATCTGAAGTACTGTCCAAACTTCAGAAGATTTTAAAGAAGAAGAAAAATGGGTCAAGAAGGATCCAAAGGAAAGAGAAAAAGGAGAAAGAACCAGTCTGCTATGAATGCAGAAAACTTGGACATCTAAGACCAGACTGTCCAAGACTCAAGAAGATTGGTCAAACCGAGAAGTCCAAGAAGCAGCACAAGAAGTTCAAAAAAAAAGCCATGGCAGCTGCTTGAGAAAATGAAGAGGACACAAGCTCAGACTCATCAAGCTCAAGTTCAGAGAAAGAGCAAGTAAATCTAGCCCTCATTGTAGGACTAGATGAGGTGCATTCTGACTCATTTTTTAATTCATGCACAAATTCAGGGTCAGAATTTGATGACTTGGAAGAAGTCTTTAATGAACTTTATGATAAACACAAGGTTGTTGTAAAAGAATTGAAAAATATCAAGAACAACCTTACTTGTTTGGAAAATACTAATTCTGATCTTAAATCAGAAATGGAACAATTGGAAAAACACTAAAGGTCAGTAAAGAAAGATATAATCATCTTTTAAATGAAGATTTGAAAAGTAAGAATAATGCGAAGTTAGAATTAGAAGAAAAATTAAAAACTCTAACCGTAGAAAATCTTTATTTAAAAGAATTAGTTAAGAAATTAACTCAAGGAAAAACATCTCTAGCTCTATGCTTAAGAGGATCAAAATCTGGAAAAATAAACAAGGGCTTGGATACATTCCTCCAGAAAAAGAAAATGAGCCATAAATCCAGGAAAATATCCTTTTCCAAAATTTGTAAAAGAAACCAAAATGCCTCAGAAAAAGGCCTCTGAAATGAACAAGTCTTATCAAAAGAAAAAAGTTTCTAAAAATTATGTTCTAAACTGCAAAATAGATTACATTCATTGTTGTTCTCATTGTAATAAATTAGGACACACTGTAAACACCTGCACAACAAGGCACCTAGTATGGATCTCGAAAGGATATTTTCATGCATCTAACAATCAAGGACCTAAAAAGATTTGGGTACCTATTTCTGAATAAGTTGTTTGCAGGGTAGCCTTGGAGCATCAGGATCAAGGATGCTTAAGGCATGAGTGACTGCCAACTCTTCATCCAAATCTCATCTGAAGAGGGAGTAGTCATAAATATGATTTTTTTTTTTAATTGCTACTAACAATGTTTGCATGTTTACTGTTAAGATGTATGCAGATAAAAATCTTGAAGAATTGACAATCAACATGTATAAGGTCAAGAGCAACAAGATCTGACTTGCCTCACATTAAGGGGGGAGTCTCATGCTCAGGGGGAGCCTTCACTAAGGGGGAGTTATTCATTGAATATCTATTATTGTTGAACCCCTCAATGGTAAGAAATTTTCTCAAAGGGGAGAGAATGCATGGTAAGATCCTTCCTTTTTGGTTAGTGACAAAAAGGGGGAGAAGTTGTATGTTCTATGAATTTTCTGCATTTTCTATGCTTCATATATTTGTGTCAGAAAATTCACATAAATTTTGTCATCACCAAAAAGGGGGAGATTGTTGAACCACTATTTATTACCTTCATATTTTGGTGCTAACAAAATCTATGATTAGATTGTTTCATCAATATTTATAATTATTTTAAGGCGCACTAAAATGCTAAATCGATGTTCATTCAATATACATCGATTTCTATTCAAAAGTGCCACATCGATTTCACTAACAACGATTTCATAAGTTACACAATGATTTGATCGTGTAACGATTCGTTAAGTGAAACATCAATTTTATAGTGCAACGATTTGATAAGTGAGCGCAACGATTTGCCCTCACATCGATTTGCCTTCTATAACGATTCGTTAAGGCTCATAACGATTTGCTTGCATAACGATTTCATAAGTGAGAACAATGATTTGCTCTCATATCGATTTGGTGCTCATAACGATTCGTTAAGGCTCATAACGATTTGCTCGCATAACGATTTCATAAGTGAGAACAACGATTTGCTCTCATATCGATTTGGTTCTCATAATGATTTCATAAGTGAGAACAACGATTTGCTCTCACAATGATTTGGTTCTCACAACGATTCGATAAGTGTCACAATGATTTGCTTGCCGTAACGATTCCTTAAGTGGTCACATCGATTCCTTAAGAGAGAACAACGATTTGTTCTCACATCAATTTCTCAAGTGATCACATCGATTTGTTCTCATAACAATTTCATAAGTAAGAACAACGATTTGCTTCTCAGATCGATTTGTTAAGATTCATATCGATTTGTTAAAGGCTTATAAGTATAACGATTTGATAAGTAACTTAAACAACGATTCACTTCAATTCAAACACAATTTATTTAAGTGCTTTTTGGCGCTTAAAGACAAGTCAAATATCTTCTGACAGAAAAAGCTGCATGCGTATTTCAGAGTCTTGTCAGAAAAAGATATGAACTACTATTTTCAGCATGATAGCAGAAACACAGTAGCATGCACTGTTATCTTATAAACACTTTTTTCTTGCTAACACTCTCTTCTATGCTTACAGACCTCGAAGACCACCAGAGTCTGATTAAGACAAATGAAGAGAAGATCAGCAACGTCTAGAAGAGCTCCAACGGATCTCTTCAATGGATCTATTGAAAAGCCTCTTATATAAAAGATGAAGCAAGGCTGAAGAAAGAAGGAGAGAGCCTTCCTGAACATCTTTGAAGGAGTGTATAACCAGTGAGGGACCTGAACGCCACATACGCTCAAAGGAAAAGAGAGAAAGAGCCTGAGCCCAAAAGAAGTGTTCAAGCATCTGAAGCATTCAAGCCTTCAAGCTTTCTTTTCTCTCTTCATTCTCTCTCTCTATGCTCATTGTAATTTTTGGGGAGAGTTTTGTGACTGTGAGCTAGTTCTTAAGTGTTCATCTTGTAATAGCTCTCGGTCTGATCTTTCTTTTCTAAGAAAGATTTCTGTCCAGCTGTAGGATTGTATACAGTGTAGAACCTAGCTAGGGGTTTGTGTCTAGCAGAACCGCACTGGGGTTTGTACCAGGAGGTTTGCTTTTGAGCCTATAAAAGAAGTGGGCTGCCTTCTTGCCCGGGAAAGAGAAGAAGACCTGCTGGGGTGCTGGGTGTTGTAGTGTCATTGAGGGGGACTGTACCCTTGGTTAGTGAAATCCCAAGAGGTTGCTTGTGGACTGGACGTAGGACTTCCATATGGGAAGGGCCGAACCAGGATAAATTCCTTGTCTCATTTGTGTGATTGTTTATTTTCCTTCAGCACTGCTACTCTTTATCACACTAAACTAACCAAACTTTCAAGTGATATTTTTCTATCTTAAGTTTCTGTTTCAGAAATCAGAAAAACCTATTCACCCCCCCTCTAGGTTATCGAGCTGCCTAGCTGACTGGCCAACTGTAACACCCTCCTCCGACATCACACAAATACATACATAACCTTTGATCGGAAGAGGGGTTACGCTGACAAACTCTCGTTATGGGTAGATATATCCGCGCAATGCACAAAACTGGCAAACCATTCCACAAAGGTATCTTCGAACACATTATAATACACAAGGTGACAATAGTCGCAACACTCATTATATACAAAAGTCAAGCTTCTCTCTTTCTAACTTAATACATTATCAACTAAAAGAAACTACTAAAACTACATTATTCTTCTTCATTTCTTCGTCATCCGCAGCGGAAATAGGATTCACATGTAGCTGAGATTATACACACCTTCAATCTAAAAGGGTTGAAGGAAACAAAGGCATGAATCGAAAGGACTCAGTAGGTATAAGTAAACATAGAGTAGAAGTATCAATTTGCAGAACTGAATGATTATTCAAATAGTGCATATGTGGATCAAAACATAATTGCTCATGAATTTCATACTTAACATAAACATATAGCCCAAATTAATTTCATGACGGGCTCAAACGAATATCAGAACAAAGTCATATTTGTCTTTCAAATTCATATCATAACTTGATTTCGGAACAAACTTGACAGGCATCACTGCTCTCAAGAGGTTACTATATAGACGTAATGTACCATCCTCAGTGCCTAGGCGATTCCAGCACCTTAGATCTTGTTCATTGCGCAAGAACGGGGTATAATTATTTTGTTACCCACCATCGTCAGTCCATTGACTTGGATTTACTTACGTACAAACTGTCGCCCTCAGCTGATCACAAGTAGCGGGTGCTACTACAAGTAATCCTAAACCCTCTTTTGAAGAGAGCACTGTCTTCAAATCATAAATTTCTTTTCATGAGCATAACGGAAATGAGAAATCCAAAGGAAGATTCGATTTATGATTAATACAAATATCTTGGTGACAAAGTAGTTCAGAGTTCAAGAAAATAAGAAGGACAATTAGTTGAGACAAGGTGATGACTCAAAGCCGACAACTTCAAAAGATTTAAATCACATAAAAACCCAAGAAAATGAGGGTACACAGTTGTCATCACAAGTATTCATATCTCATAAGGTGTTCAAACATATGAACTCTTAAGTGGTCAAGTTTTATAACCTTCATTACCGAACATCGAAGAATAGACTCAATCGGAGTACTATTCGTAATTGCTAACTTTAAGAATAACTTAAGGGAGATTAAGGTACATAATGTGGGTAAACTTTGAGGTAGTATGACAATAAATACCAAGGTAAATGAGAGGGTAACTTCCTTGGCTTTTAGGATGAAGTTCTAGCATGAATTTAGACAAGAAATGGTGCAGAAATTCAAATCAGGGCTGCACCTGTCAACAGCCAAGAAGGACCTGTCGACAGATGGCTGCAGACAGAACATCATCTTGCTGGACTGTATGTATCTGTCGACAGATGCAAGATGGCTGTTGACAGATGCACACAGTCCCAGTTATTCCTGAGTTCAGGAAGGCTGGCCTGTCGACAGCTATGAGCTGCCTGTCGACAGCCGCCAATTTTTCTTGCATAAGGGACTTTGTATTCATCCTAAAAACTCTAACATTGGAACTTATAAATCAAGGCATGATTTATATCAATTTGAAGAGTCTAATTGTAGTTCCCACAGTGGTTTATAAGCTAAACAAATGGGATAGAACAAGAGGGTTGCAATTCAAACTAGTTTAGCTAGAAACTAGCATGACATAGTACTGGAAATATGGTCCTTATACAAGGATTATATGGAAAGATTTCCACAAGATAAACTCTCAAACTCAAGGTATTTAATGCTCCAAAATCAAGGTTTGAGGTACAACATCTAGATGGAAAGAAATCACAATGTTCTAAGATATCGAAATTTCCATCAAGGCTCTATAATATAAACATGAAACAAGGGTGGAAGAAGAAGATAGAAAATAGTCTTTAGAGTGGAACAAGGTTGTTCTTCTCCCATTAAGAACGTGTTTACCAAACTGAAAGAAAATAGAATAGCTTCAGTGTATCACCTTGTATGCTTATCAAGAAGATTTTCTTATCATGTGAGGGGGACAGAACCGAATCAATGGAAGATGAAACCTACCTTGCTAAGCAAGAAAGCTTCCACTTGATCTTGGTGAAAGAGTTTAACTTAGTGGAAGAAGAGCTTCCTCCCAAATTGATGCCTTGCTAGACACGACAGCTACTTCAACAGCAAGTTAACACCAAAGAAGAAACAGCTACAGAAGAAATAGGGGCAGAGGTGGGTGCAGTTGTAGATGCACGGCAACAGCTCCCCAGCAACAGTTCAAGGAGCTCCTCCACAACCCTTCTAGCAGCCAAGAGTAGAGAAGAGAAAGAACAGGGACAGAAACCAAAGAGTAGAAAGGATCGAACTCAGCAGAGGGAGTGGCTTTTATAGCCAAACTAGGTTCCCATGCAAGGGAACACGTAAACGCACAGGTGTAAACTGTAAAACCCATGGGTTTTTACTGTTTACACATGCCCATGCTTCCAATCTCACACCTACACCTCATCCACCATCATGAAATAGTTTAAACCCAAGCTTCATCCTTATCCTAATGTGTGTTGGCTTCTCCTAAGCCTCACACGTAGCCCCAGGAAAAACCCAGAAAAATCCCTGCCGTAAATAGCCCATAAATCAGCTGGGCCAAAGATCTTTATGTTTAGGTGTCCTAATGATATTCGTTTAACTTGAAATTTCAACCATAGCCTAATAGAAAGGTTTTACAAATTTTCATGATTTTTATTTAATGTTTAGAATTTATTTTCTACTGGATGAAAAATCGCCCCAAAAATAGTTGCGTCGACTTAATCTCAAAATCCGGTCGTCAAAAAATCCGGATAATTACATATTTGATATCTCCACAATTTTCTAAGAATTATGGTGTTCTCAGATTTTATTTTCGTTACAGTTTTCGGTGTCGCCCTGTCGGGGTGCGCACGACCGAAAGTAGTACTGGGGTATGATAAAGTGTCTAAAACATACCATTAATCCTAAATATCACAATTTAAACCTAATCGGTTTGCATAAACAAGAATTTCTAAGTAAAACATGGTATTTAAAATTTGAGGGTATTACACCAACAACCTGTGTTATTCGTCATGAAGAAAGATGGATCGATGAGGCTATGCATCGACTATTGTCAACTCAATCAACTAACCATCAAGAACAAATACCCATTGCCTAGGGTCGATGAACTTTTCGACCAAATATCTAGAGCTCAGTATTTCTCCAAGATCGATCTTCGATCTGGTTATCACTAAATGAGGATCAAGGAGGACGATATCTTCAAAACGGCTTTTAGGAGCAGGTATGGACACTATGAATTCGTCGTTATGCCTTTTAGTCTAACCAATGCTCCTGCAGCCTTTATGCAACTCATGAACAACATATATCGGCCATACCTTGACAAGTTCGTGGTCGTTTTCATCGACGACATCCGCATTTATTCAAAGACCAAGGAAGAGCATAAAGAACACCTGAAGATTGCACTGCAAGTCTTGTGAGACAACAAACTATACGCAAAGCTGAGCAAGTGTGAATTCTGGCTCGAAGAAGTGTCTTTCTTGGGCCATGTCATCTCAAAGGACGACATCTCAGTTGATCTCTCCAAAGTCGAAGCTGTACTCAATTGGGAGAGACAAACCAACGTCACAGAAATCAGAAGCTTCCTAGGATTGGCTGGCTACTACAGGCGGTTCATCAAGGACTTCTCCAAGATCGTTGTTCATCTCACACGACTGACACGAAAGGAGAGTCCATACTCCTGGAGTAATGAGTGTGAGATGAGTTTCGAAACTCTTAAAGATTGTCTTACCTCAGCACCTGTTCTCGCTCTGCCAATAGAGGGAGAATGTTTCTCTGTGTAGTACCCCAGAAAATTTATTAATTTAAAATTTATAGATAAATTGAAATTTGTCAATTAGTAAATTCAAACTAATTAAGAAGGTACGCATCATTATCACATGCGTAAAAACCCACACAAAAATGTCATAAAAATAGTAGTTATACTTCAAATTATATTCTCTAATGACCCGTCAAGAAATTTAGGCATAGAAAAATCATTTAGATCAAGTTTAAGGAATTATGCGACTTATTAGCATAATTAAGGAATAAGTCGGAGAACCCACTATTTTATGAGACAAAGTGGATTATAAATTAAAATAAACATGTGGGTAGACTTTAATTAATATGGGTTGATAGCCCATTATGATAATTGGACCAATAGGCAATCATGGCCCATGAATAAATTCTTTAATAAGAAGATAATTAAAACCCATTAAGAATATGTGTTGTACAATTAAGCTCACATAAGTTATTGGGCCGAGAGTATGAGCCTAAATGATGAAGGTTAGAAATATTGGCATAAATAATGATAAATTGAATTAAAATAAGAAATTAATTGAATAAGTGTGATAAATATATTTAAATTAGAATAAATGGTGAATAAATAGAATTAAACTAAAATCCATTAAGTTAAATTAGTAATGAGTTATCCTAAAGGCCCAAGCATGGATTGATGGGCCCAAATGAGAAGAGCCCATCTTGAGATGGGAATTAATTTAGTTAAATTTGTATTTAAATTAATAATAAATGAAAAAAAGGTTAAAATAATCATTAAATAACTCATAATTATCCTAAAAAGGAGTCCTCATCCCATCCTAACTCATTAGCCACAAAATTAGATCTCTCTCCAAACCAATTAGAGGATAAATACTAGAATAGGGAGAGATAAATGTGGGAATTCAGAATTAATATTTAAATAAATTAAAAAGGGTTAAGATAATGACTAAACTAGCTTATAAATATCTCTACAAGAGTCCTAAACCTACCCTAACCCTTTACTCACGAAATTAACACTCTCCCAAATCTTATTAGGTAGATAAAGGCAAGAAAGGGAGGATAAATATAGAAATTCGGAGTTTTAAAGGAATGATGAGTTTTTAGAAGGAAGGACTCTCTAAACACACCAATACACCTCCCAAATCGTACCAACCCAACCTTAGATCATTGTTGGAGCTTTGGAGGACGAAAAGAAGGAGGTCTGGACTTGGAGAGCAAGGGAAGGAAGCTAGGAAACAAGGAAGGACTTCGTTCTTCATCCTTTCAAGCCCTAGGATCTTAAAAGCGTGAAAGGTATGCAATCTCTCAAGCTTAAATCGTGTAAAAATTACCCTAGGTAGTCTTCATGATCCCCTTTGAAAGCCCTCTGATTTTGCTCTATTTCGTTCTTCCATGAGGGCGAATTAAATGCCCAAACTTCTATTAACATGTTGAGCCCGAACCATCATGTTTGTGTTCAATCCTCGTTTGTACATGCTCCCATGTCCTGAAATAATTCTCATAAATACTACATGATCCTAGCTTTCAAACGCCCATATTTGCCCTAATTTTCATCTTGTATCCATGGTCAATTAATTCATTGTTCCTTGACTATGCATGTTTAGGTTAACGAAAAGTAACCTAGTCAAGCATGTTCTATGCATGTCTGTTTTCTAATTCATCGTGACCAGTGATAGATCTCCATGTCTACTCTTGTTTAAAATTAGTTTCATGATTTATGGATCACTATGTGATTTAATATCGATTTTTGAAGTGGACTCTGTCATGAAAGGAGGGATGGAACCCACCTGGAAAAGGGGAAATAGCTCATTTCTGGGCTCGGGCAGCCTTCTAGTGTCGCGACGGCCCGACCCGTCGTGATCTCAGAGGGGGTCGCGACAAGGGGGTCCGTCGCATTCTGAACGCGACGGGTCGACATGTCGCGACCTGCCCCCGGTTCACCCCAGCACCCGGTTCAGCAGAACGCGACCGGTCATCATGTCGCGACCTGATTGCGATCGTCAACACGTCGCGACATGATTCCTGAATGCGCCATGCAAGGGCATCGCGATGACCTTAACACGACACCATTGCGCATCGCGACCTGACTCTCTGATTGTGCCAGACACTGACGTCGCGACCTGATTGCACCACCCCGGTGCGTCACGACCTCAGAGTCGTGGCCAGAACCTGAATTTGCACTTATACCCTACTTAATGTGTCAATACAACCCTGTTTAGTTTTAAATAAACACTGTCATGCATAAATTCGATTTGTTAATTTATAATGGGCAATATTTTGTGAAATTAATTAATGTAAAAATTATGTGCACAATTATACATGTCCTCTTGATTTCTTACACATGCACACACTAAACATTCATATTTGCCATGAGACCTTATTAATTCACTCAATAATATATCTGGTAATTTAGTGAAATAATTACTAAATTTCCCTATTTAATTAATTACACTTGTTTTCATTTTATTCCTACGTTTTATACACCGTTACCGTTTCCCTCGGCCTTCGAGCACTCGAGGTACGACAGACCCTAGTTTTCTACACACTCTCTTGGCATGGACCACCTCTCCATCGAGAAGACTCCTGACTGGACCAGGGAATCCTTGTCAAGGCCTCCGTAAGTCTTCTTGGCTTTGGCGCACGTCCTTAGCCAATGAGCTGGTTGTACCCTAAAATCCGATACACCCTTAGGGATCAGTACGATCCAAACAGCCTTAGTGAGTTCTCTCTTATCTCGTGATCACGCCGAACCGTCTAGCCTGTGTTCATAGCACGGCTAGTGGGCAGATGTGACTTCTACTAGACTGCCGATACCCGACCTGGTGCTGTGCAACTGTTACTATAATGGTTTAACATTGTTTTACGATTATACCCCTATCTCATCTACTATCTCGTTACTCTCATCTATTCATTTTCACTCTATACTCTCATCTATTTCGTCTATTACTCTCATCTCTTCTTGGTACTCTATTTGGCTATACAAATGATTGTCAAAAATAACAAAAATAGTGCTATATGCCAAAGTAATAAGGCCCGGTCTGGTCTTGGGGAGAGCGCCCGAAGAGTGCCATTTCCTTGCAAGGGTAACGTGATCAGGGTGTATACGTCATGCACCCAGCGCCATTTAATAACAATCACAATTTAATCTATGACAATCAATCAATCATTTTACTATATCTCTGGGTTGACATGATGCTCGAACAGGGAAGTGCTATTGCACCTTTGTGCGGACGTTACATATTCTTCACTATATGGCCAATCCTTTATCATGCTAGTTTTGCAATTATTCTTTTGAAAGTGCTATCATTCTCTTGCTATCGTGTGCTATCTTTCTCTCGACTATACTTGATAGTTCTCTCTAGTTATCCTGTCTGATAAGACATTAATCACTTAAAACATGCCTGTTTACATGAGATATTAAGTCCTATTAAGCGTTATCGCTCACCCTGTGCTATTTGTTATATGTGTTTCAGGTAAGTCGGATGATGGCCCTACGCACACCAACAGGAATGGACTGGAGTGAAGAGCGACCAGGAGTCATAGCGATAGAATGTCCTTAGCACCTTAGAGTTTAGTTAGATATTTGCTTAATTATCCTTTCCAATGTGATGATGTTATTGAGCCCTATATTTTAGCTCAGAATTAGTGGTTGTAATAGTTTAGGTGATTTATCAATAAAATAAGAAGTTTATTACAATTATTGTTCATTAGTTTGCTCTGATATTTGCGACTGTATGCACAATTTATGTTACCATATACATTGTTCATGCCTTCCCGATTTATTCTACTGTTAAATTGGCGGGGCATGACACTCTGTCTACACCGATGCCTTAGGGATTGGGCTAGGTTGTGTATTGATGCAAAAGGAGAAGGTTATTGCCTATTCTTCAAGACAACTGAAGACGCATGAAGTCAACTACCCTGTGCATGATCTAGAGTTGGCTGCCGTGGTCTTCGCTTTGAAGATCTGGAGACATTACTTGTATGGTGAGAAATTCACTATCTACTCAGACCATAAAAGCCTGAAGTACTTATTTTCCTAGAAGGAACTCAACATGAGACAGAGAAGATGGCTAGAATATCTGAAGGATTTCGACTTCAACATCCAATACCATCTAGGCAAGGGTAATGTCGTGGCTGATGCTCTTAGTAGGAAGCCAATGGCATCTGTTTCAAGTCTAGTCCTTGGCGAGATGCAACTACTAGAACAATTTGCAAGGTTAGACTTAACTATTGAACATAGAGATGATCGAGTCTTGATTGCCAATATCAAGATTCAATCTGACTTGCTGGAAGAGACTAAAACCCAACAAGATAATGATCCATTCTTAGTTCGCATCAAGGAAACCTTAACCGAAAGACTGGACTTTTCTATGACAGAGGATGGAAGACTGGTGTTCCAAGGGAGAACATGCATCCCCGATAATGAAGAACTAAAGAGAAGGTTAATGGATGAAGCTCACAAGACAAAGTACACTATCCAACTTGGAGGTACCAAAATGTATCAAGACATGAAAAGAACGTTTTGGTGGCCGAACATGAAAAGAGAGGTAGCTGAACATGCCACACACTGCCTTACTTGCCAACAAGTAAAAGCGGAACACCTGCGCCCTGCTGGTGTACTCAGACCGCTAGATATTCCAGAATGGAAATGGGAAAGCATTGGCATGGACTTCATCATGGGTTTACCCAAGCCTCGTGGTGGACTCGACCCCATTTGGATCATTGTCGACTGACTAACCAAATCTGCCCACTTCCTAGCCATAAAGAGTAAGTGGTCGGTAGAAGTACTAGCAGCCTTATATGTCAAAGTGATTGTAAGACTACATGGAGTTCCATCATCCATAGTCTCGGATCGAGATCTGAGATTCACATCTCATTTTTGGAAAGGACTGCAAGGTGCACTGGGTACTAAACTCAACTTTAGTATCACATTCCTTCCACAAACTGATGGGCAAACTGAAAGAACCAACCAAATAGTGGAAGACATGTTGAGAGCATGCACTATAGACTTCTAAGGGTATTGGAACGAGCACCTACCCCTTATTGAGTTCACCTATAACAACAGTTACCAGGCGAGTATTAAGATGGCACCGTTCGTAGCACTCTACAGAAGAAATTGTAGATCTCCTACATGCTGGAATGAGGTGGGAGAACAGCAATGGCTAGGCCCGGACATGGTGCAAAATACAACCCAGGACATTCAGGTGATTAGAGATCGGCTTAAGACTACTCAGTCCAGATAAAAGAGCTATGCCGACAAAAGAAGGCGAGACTTAGAATTCCAAGTCGGTGATCATGTATTCTTAAAGGTGTCACCTACTCGTGGCATCCAAAGATTTGGTGTGAAAGGAAAGCTCAGTCCTAGATTTATCGGTCCTTTTGTAGTCCTCGAAAGGATTGGTGAGGTTGCATACCGACTGGCGTTGCCACCGGATCTGGCATGCGTATACAATGTGTTCCATGTCTCCATGCTCAGGAAATATGTTTATGATCCTACACACATCATTCGTCACGATAAGTTGGTGTTGAACAGGGACACAACCTATGAAGAAAAGCTAGTCAAGATATTAGAACGGAAGGTGCAACAGCTCAGGAACCATCCCATTCACGTGGTTAAAGTCTTATGGAATAACCGCGGAGTGGAAGAAGTCACATTGGAACCGGAAGGAACCATCAGACAGAACTACCCCGATCTTTTCGGTAAGACATTCCCTCCATTATGATCATATGAATTTGGGGACCAAATTCTTTTAAGAGGGGGAGGATGTAGCGACCTGGATTTTTCAAAAAATAAAAATTTAATAAAAATAAAAATAAAAGCAATTAGAAAATCAAATAAAAGGGAATTAAATAAAACTCATTAAATGAAAAGAAGTAATGGGCTTTGTTAAATAGACCCATTAGAAACTAGTGGGACAAAATAGGAATTTTTAAAAGCAGAATAATAGAAAAATACCCTAAATTCGTAACTTAATTATTAATTAAATAGAAAAGAGGTATTTAATACATTAAATAGGAAGTTTGAGTTGGATTTGGATTCCTAAATCTACCCTAGTAGCTTGGCCGCGAATTTACCTCCCATCCTAACCCAATTAGAAGTTCTCAAGCTTGGAAAGGGTGAGAGAAATTGGAAATCCCGAAATTAAATAGTAATTAGAGTCCTATTAGGAAATAGAAATCCAAGAGACATAAATACTCTCTTAATCCCCCATGGTCGGCCCTAGCTCGTTGCCAAGGGTTTCAAGACGTGAAGAGGAGGCCAAGGAGGAGGAGAATTCGTGGGAAGGAGCCTTCATCAAAACTTCAACCCGAGTTCATCAAGTTCTAGCCCTAGAAGAGGAAATTGACCAAAGGTAGGCATTCTCACAAGCATAAATCATAAGATTTCGTCTGTAGATTGTTCCATGCATCAGGAACAAAACCCCTTTCGTTTCATAATTTTCTATCGAGTATAATTTTTGTTCTTGATTTTTAAAGTCCTACAAACCTCTTGACCCCGAACCTTCATGTTTAATTCACATCTCCTTGAATACTCGATCCCATGCCCTTAAATTTTTATTGGAGATACTGATGCATGTTAGGCGTCTTTTGCCCCTGAAAGCCCTAAATTTCATCCATCTTATCTCGCGAATTAATTCTTGCATCTCAACTATTCACAGTATTCTATTCTCCATGTTTGACTTGGTTAAAGCCTGACGAAACCATGATTGTTTTCAAATTCCGATTTACTGGAGTACTCTTGCATGTCTAGATCAATTTTCAACTATTTTCATGATTTTTCATCGCTTGTACAATTAGTTATGATTTTCTGAATCACCTTGTGTCAAAATAGGGTAAGTCCAGTCTGGAATCCAATGCACTGTCCTTTCCCGGTCGGACTCAGGAGCATACCCTGTGAACGCGATGGCCCGATAGGTCGCGTTCTGAGGTCTGGTCACGACAGCAATACCCGTTGCGTTCTGAACGCGACAGGCGTTGCCGTCGCGATCTGTGCACCTGTCCTGACCGACCCCGTCGCGTTCTGTATAAGCCCCTATCGCGTTCTCAGAGCCGTCGCGACAGCATCTCCCATCGCGATCTGGTCGCGACAGGGTCTATCGTCGTGATCTTTCTGCCTGAACTGACAAGCCCGTTGCGATCTGTACAAGGCTATGTCACGTTCTCAATTGACCCCGTTGCGACCCTTACTGGGGTGCGTCGCAATCTCAGATTTTTGCATGAAAATCGCCAATTTTCGATGCTCTGACTTTCTATGGTGTTTGTACCCTCTCTTAACAGTCATATACGTAGTAAATATACTTGTTATAAATTGAACATTAATGTGTGATTTTAAAAGACATGCACATGACTTATTTCTAGCTATGATTTCATGATACATGCACACACTTTGAACCATCCAATTATGGCTTAACTTGGTATGTAATTAACTCATAATACATTTGGTGATTTATGTAATTAAATTGACATATTTTAAATAGACTTGTCTATGTTTTCTCGCGATGTTTTGGGAACACCGATACCGACGCTCCACTGTTCTAGAAATCCTCTAGAACGTCGAGTACTTGTTTCTATATACACACTCTCTTGACTTGGACGAACTCTCCGTCGAATACTCCTTCTGCCGGACTAGTGAATCCTTGTTCAAGGCCTCCGTTAGTCTCCTCTGTCCATGGATTCCCACATGGTCGACGAGCTGGTTGTACCCTAACACCTATGATACCCTTTAGGGATCAACATGATCCAAACGGCTATTAGAAGTTCGCTCTTATCTTGAATCACGCCGGACCTCTGGACCTGTGCTTAACATGGCCAGTGGAAGGGTCGTGAGTTCCACCTGACTGCCAACACCAAGTGCGTGTGTTGTGCAACTGCTACTATCGTCTGTTTACTCGACGTGTTACGTGTAATGTCCACTAGCTCTCTATACTCTACTCGTTCATCTATTCATGTTCACTCTACTATCTCGTCTATTCATCTAGTACTCTCATCTATTTCTTTGTACTCTATATTGGCCATTGACTGATTGTCTAAATATAAACAATATAACTAATACTTGGCAATATATAAAGGGTCCGATCTGGTCCTGGGATGTGCGCCCGAAAGTGCTAGTGCCTATGGGAGTTAAATGATCAGAGTGTTTGGCATTAAACTTGAGTGCTATCTATCTCGACTATCTAAATGACAATCAAAAGTGCTATGTTCTCTCGTTGTCTATTGACAAAAGTGCTATACTATACCCGTCGTGCTATTGCTATACTTTGAGTTATTTGTGCTATGACCATATTGCTATTTGTGCTATACTCGACACTTGTGCTATAATTAGAAAGCTTGTGCTATTTCCATCATGTGCCATCCTGCTATCTTTTACTTGACTCCCTCGCTCTATCATTAGTTACTCTGCCTTTTAATTCCTTAATCATTTAAAGCCTGCTTGACTATTGAGATTTAAGTCCTACTGGGCCTTATCGCTCACCCTGCGTTATTTGTCATTGTGTTCTTAGGTGAGACCGAGGATGACATATACACTCAAGAGGATGGGAACGACCAGGAGTGAAGTCATGAGTACCCTAGTGTCTTAGTATTATGATTAGAGTGTTAGTTTAGTCTTTTACTTTTATTTCAATGTAATTGGGCCCTATAGAATGGCTCTGATATTAGTGGTTGTAACTAGACATTTGAAAGTTATTAATGAGAAGAATTTACTTTAGTATTTATTCATTGTTCAATAGTTTGATGTCTATTACTTGCTCTGTACCCGTTTACTTGCAACTGCCTTACGTTCCAATATTCCACGTCGGGGCGTGGCAGTTAGCTACCTACTGAAGCTTGCAGTCTTTTTTATAAGCTATTTGATATAGCCATGAAGCGACATACATAGCCTGAAGACATTGGGACTCCAAGAACTGAATGACTGATGAATATAATAGAAGTCTCAAGATGTCAAATATCCAGGGATCAACGGCTATTCTTCAAACGGCTAGTTTTCCAACGGATAGTTTTAAACGGAAAGATTCAAGCATCTGAACCTTATATATAGAAGCTGAAGTTTGAATCAGAACATGAATGAACACCAATACACCAGTCACACTAAACTCCAATCTGAAATTGCAAGAGTCACCACAAGGCTTCTGCTGAAAAGAGAAAGAGAGCTATGACTTTATCCCTCGACTTCCAAGCTCTCCTTTTTGAAGTCTTTTTCTTTTTGGTGGAATTCTGTAATTGTAGTTCCTTTCAATCCACCCTCTTAGATTTAGAAAGAGTTAGAGCTGCAATTCTTACTTGTATCTCTTTCTGACTCTCTGTGGCTGCTCTTTTTTTAGCAGACATACAAGTGTTGTTCATCTTTGTGTTAGATAACCTGCAAGGGATTTGTTCCCTACAGTGCCCCTCTTATTAAGGGAAGACCTACAGTTGTAGGTGGTCTTTGTACCCCTTGGTAAAGGGAAGACTTGCTTAGGTGCAAGTGGGTTTGTAATACCTCTCAGGATGAGAGTGTTGAGCAACTATCCGTAAAATATTGCTAAACATTAATCCTATTGTTCTTGCTATGACAAAACCTTTTAATATCTTTTACTACAATTCTTGAAAGCTAATATGACAATATAAAGGCATACATGTATTATACTATATAATCTTCTAGCCAAATTTATGCGAACACAAAATCAAAGTATCAATAGTCTCATGTTTGAAAATTTTATAAGTCCACAGCGTATACTGTATATCATACTGACACCGACTCTTGAAAAGTCAAAGTCTATGTTGAACTCCGACTCCTGAAAGGTTGAAGTTTTGTACCATTTTATGGACATGTAGTACTTCGACTTTGAAAAAGTTGAAGTCTGACAAGACTTCGACTCCTGAAAAGTCGAAGTTTGACAAGACTCTGACTCTTGAAAAGTTGAAGTCTAGCAAAACTCCGACTTCTTAAAAATTGAAGTTTGTCTAGACTCCAACTCCTTAGAAGTTGAAGTTTGTCTAGGCTCCAACTCTTTAGAAGTCGAAGTATGACTTGCTATCAAATGATCCTGCACTCCGACTTCTGAAAAGTCAAAGTCCTCTCACTCTAACTCTTAAGAAGTCAAAGTCTTTTGTATCTTACTCCAACTCCTTTAAAGTCGAAGTCTATTTTTTGTTTGCACTCCGACTTCCCAAAAGTGGAAGTATGACATCGATTGATGATCTCTTATCTTTGACTCCGACTTCAGAGAAGTTGAAGTAACCTATATCAACTTCTGTGTACTTGACACTTATAATTTTTTTATGATTATCTGTCATTCCACAGAATCCATGAAATCTTAATCTTATTTATTTCAAGTTATTTTTTATTCCAATGGGATCCTTTACAGAATAAATAACAATTACATATCTTACAGAATAATGCTTTTCTCGCTACCACCATTTAAGTTGTCTGTTAAGTCGGTAAAATTATATTCAAAATGACCACATAAAATATCTTTGTAAAGATCCAAAATAATTATATAATATGATCTCTTGTTTGCTATCAGAAGTTCAGTTCTTCTCTATTTGACAGTTGCTATGCAGTAAATGCAATGGCAGGTATAAGCCGCATGGGCTATCTGTCAAAACTCACCTACCACTATCAAAACCCCCTTACTTTAAGGATACAACTGCCTGTCTGATCCTTAAATGCTCTGAACTTCTGTCTGTCTGAACTTACTCTTGCTTTATATTTTTCTATCTCGCCTACCTCCGAAAGTATGGAGGTATCTTTGTCTGTCTTGTCCTTCCAGGCTTGCAGAACATTTATGAAGCATGCTTAACTTTCAATCATGAGCATGGAGTTTACAGAACAGTAATGAAGTTGTCTATCAAACCATGAAGCTACCAACATAGCCTGAAGACGATTGGGACTCTAAGAGTTGAAGTTCTGATGGACAAACCTAGAAAGCTCATAGTCTTTTTTCAAACGGATATCCTTCAACGGCTAGCTTCCAATGGTCAGTTTCAAACAGGAAGATATCTGAAGCTGATATATAGAAGCTGGAGTTTGAACAAGAAATACACACCACCAACCCAGCAACGCACACAACTCCCATCTGTTTTTGCAAGCAAGAGTCTTCACAAGTCTTCTACTGAGGTAAAAGAAAGAGAGTTGCTTCTTCAGTCCACGACTTCCAACCTCTCTAGTTCTTTAGAAGTCTTTTTGTGTTGGGTGGCATTTTGTAACTATAGATCCTTCTCAGTCCACCCATTTAGAGTCAGAAAGAGTTAGAGCTTCATTCTTATTGTATTTCTTTCTGATTCCTTGTATTTGCTCATCCTTTTGAAATAGACACACAAGTGTTCATTATTTCTATATTAGATAACCTGCAGGAGGTTTGTTTCCTCTTATGCCCCTCTTGTGAAGGGAAGACCTACAGGTGTAGATAGTCTTTGTACCCCTTGGTAAAGGGAAGACTTGCTTGGGAGCATGTGGGTTTGTAATATCTCTCAAGTTGAGAGAAGGCCAACTGTTCTTAGCAGTTTAGTGAAATCCCAAGAGGTTACTTGGGGACTGGACGTAGGACTTTCATGTGGGAAGGGCCGAACTAGGATAAAATCTCTTGAGTATTTGTGTGATTGTTTCCACCAAGTTTTCACTTGTTTCACACACACTACACTAAATACTAACAACTTTATTTAGTGTTATCTATTTTTAGATAATTTTTAAAAGTGCAAGAAGTCCTATTCACCCCCCCTAGGACATCATTAGTGCCATCTCGATCCAACAGAGAGAAGGCCAAGTGTTCTTGGCAATTAGTGAAATCCGAAGAGGTTGCTTGGGGACTGGACGTATGACTTCAATGTGGGAAGGGCCAAGCCTGGATAAAATCTCTTGTGCATTTGTGTGATTGTTTCCGCCAAGTTTTCACTTGTTTCACACACACCACACTAAGTGCTAACAACTCTATTTAGTATTATCTATTTTCAGATAAATTTTAAAGCGCAAGTTATCCTATTCACACCCCCCCCCCCCAGGATAACTATAGTGCCATCTCGATCCAACAAAGGTAAGTTGCAGTCTCTAGGGCATAACCCTAGAATGACAAGGGAGGTCGACAAAACTCATCATAGATCGCACCATGTCTAACAGCATGCAGTTCCTCCTTTTCAATACCCCAATGAGCTGAGGTGTATGACGAGGGGTCTATTGGGATAATATCCCATGGTCCTAAGGAATTGAGTGAATTATGTGCTCAAGTATTCTCATCCCCAATCTAATCGAAGAGTCTTGATACTCTTTCTACACTGCTTCTCCACTTCATCCTTGTATTCTCTGAATTTTTCAAAGGACTCGAACTTGCAATTCATTAAGTACACATGTCCATATCTTGAGAGATCATCATTGAATGTAATGAAGTAGGAGTATCCTCCTCTAGTATGTGTGGACATAGGTCCACATACATCAGCATGTATGAATTCTAAAGGCTCTCTCTTCAGTTCCACTAAAAGGAGAGTTGGTCAATTTGCCTTGAAGGCAAGATTCACAGGCTGCATATGATTCACAATCAAATGGACCAAAGAGTCCATCCTTTAGCAACCTTTGAATTCTTCCTTCATGGACATGACTTAGTCTACAATGCCAAAGGAATGCATCGTTCACCTCATTTCTCTTCCTCTTAGGGACACTTAGTATGTTCATAACATTGTAGATGCCTAGAGTTCAATCGTGTCGTTCCCGCGGTGATGTGAATCTTCACATACTCCCCTTCTGGTGTGTTTTCTGCATGAGATAAGAAAAAGTGAAGCGATCGCCATAGTGTTTAACCTCCATTTAGAGCAATATGCTAATTGTGTTAAAGCCTTCACGAGGCTAGAAATAGGTTCATCTACTTCTCCTTTTTCAGCTGGCCAAAGAGAGGGCTCCACAGTGAGTTTTCTTTCGATTCTTTCTACAAGATAGACACAAGATAAAGTCCATTAATCTTGAGACAATGCAGTAAATGTTCAAAACACAAGGTCATGCACATGGAAATGAAGGGAACCGTACTGGTTTGAGGCTTGAGAGGGTAAACGACCAAAAATTATGGTCATTTTCCTCCCTCCCTTTTCATTTAAAACCCCTCTCTAATGGGTAGGAAGAAATGACTACATGAATGTGTGTGTATGCGTGTGTAAATGAGAATGCATGCAAGAGATGAAAGGAAGGGAAGGAAGAAGGCTGCCCCCCTATGTAGAGATGAGCCTTGGGACTAGAAGAAGGTTGTTTGATGAAGCGAAATCAAGCACAGTCGCAGCAGCACCCTCCCTCCTTGATATCTTAATGAAGATTTCTTCTATCCCTTAAAAAATGGCAGCCTAGAGGCCCTTTTGAGTGAACTTGCTCCCCCCCCCCTCCTGGCATCTTGGGACTGCCAACATGGCCTCCCCACTCCCCATGATCAAGAGAAGTGCGAGAGCAGGCCGGAGGAGTGCGCTTAGATGGTCTCTAAATGGAGATCGTGGGTGGTTATGCAGAGACTGGATAAAATAGTGTTGATGAAAATAAAGTCTGCTGCTCAAATGCTCTCAGCAACAATCGACTCTACCGCTAGAATACTATCAATGACAAAGGAAATTGCCGCCAAGGGCATGTGAGAGATAATCAAGATTGTCGCCAATGCGTGAACGTGCATGGATCTCAACATGGGCTGAATAATCAAGGGGCCTAATGGGCCTGATGGGCTATGAATGGATTTTGTGAAGATGGTCAAAAAACCTACGTCTACAATATATACTACAAAAAACAAGGTAGTGATTGCTGATGCAATTTTGTCTATAGATATTTTAGTGCCATTGGTAAATGATAACACACATGCTATATATTCTAACTATTATCTATTGCTTTTGTAATTTGTTTCTATGACATACTTTATTGTAGGTGCCAAAACAAAGCAATGGCACTAAGTATGGGTTTTTTGTCTTATACTACATCCATCATTTCATATGGAATAATCCATCCTCATTTTCTTTGGATGATTACCCATATTTTATGAGTTACATATGCTCCTAAAAAAATAGATATGATAAACTACATGTCTTGTAATAATCTAATTGAGTGCATTTTTTTTTTCAGCTTACAGTTGATTGGTTCACTAGACCAAATTTTGAGAAATTTATAGATGACTTGATCTCAAAAAAAGTAGAGATGCAGAAGGTGCCTATGGTATCATCTAGAAAGAAGCATAGAGGTCCAACAGAACTTACTTTTGTGCATAGATTAGAAAACTGTAAATGAATTGTTGTACGGACGAATGAAATTGGGCAACCATTTGGAGAGGGTGGACATTCTTTGAAATTATTTTTAGGAACAATTGCCCTAGATAAATTGCTAGTTGATGCTCCAACTTAGCGAGGGCAATGTCCATCACCCACAGGGATGATGTGTGGGAATATGTCCAAGTGATTTCACTTGCCCTACATTTATATAGCTCTTTATTATTTATTTATAATGCATTATATATTAATTTTATGAATGTATGTTGTAGAGAAAATATGATATTCCATCATATTTCAAGAGTGGGTGATGAAGGATTTGGATCAAAAGTGGAGGTTCTGGAAATATGATTGAGAAACAAATACTTCAACCTATCTTTGAAGCCAAATCAGCAAGACTTACCATGTGATGTAAGGGTTAATGAAGAATAATGGAAAAAGGTTGTTCAAACATGGAGTTCTAATGAATGGAAGGTAAATCTAATTAATAGATATAAATGCCATTTGACAATCAATTTGCATAATTCTTTCTCTGCCTACCTAATTTGGTCAAATTTTCTAATTAATTTGTGTAAATTTAAATGTTATCTTTGTGTTCTATAGAGGCATAGTGACATAAATAAGAAAAGTAAATTTCATCATAATTACTTCCATTGTGCTGGGATGAAGAGTTTTGCAGACATCAATGAGAAGGAGCTAACCCAAACTATTTATTTAGCTAATATTTACTGTCATTTCTTCTTTTTCTAACTAAATCTCATTACGTCTCACAATTTTGTCTTCTAGTTTGTAAAAATGGAGTGAAATTTGATCGCGAGGACCTACTTATAAGGACTCGTATGAAAAAAAGTGGTCAACCTGTCAATCAAGAGTCTAGTACAATGATGGTATGGACTATATATTTGTATTGGATAATACTTATACTTGGATCCTATCTGCATTATAGGCAAACTTGAAGATAATCTTCATGTGGTTCAATTGCAACTACAGATGACACATATTTAAAAGTATTTGGGAAAGATAGGCCTGGCCAAATACGGGGAGTTGGCATGGGCCCCACACCAAAGAGTCTATACGGTACTACAAGCCAATCTCAAGCCCAATTAAGAGAAGAAAATGCTCACCTCACAACCATGGTTAAAGAATTGGCAGAGAGATTTGATAAAGTTGAGTCTATCGTTGGTGAGGTTAGTTAACTATTAACAATTTAATATTTGGCAAATGAGATACTTTTGATTGAAAATAATTAACTCATCTTTTTGGTAACTTGAGATACTTTCAATTGTAAATAATTAATTCATCTTTTGGTCTAGCTAAAAACTTTCCCTTAGGGTTCAAAATATATTGAACTAGCTTGTGACAAGGTTGTTTTCAGAAAATTCAAATTTATAAGTTCAAAGATAGCTCATCTTTGAACTTATAAGCTTGACTTCATGTCATTTATGAGCATAATCTGAGAATGTGAATGCTTGTTTCTTACATATCTACCCATCTATATGTAGAGAACATCACAAATGATATGAGCTCTTAATGCATATGAATTTTCTGCTTTTATTGTCATCAAAATTTCTACTTGTTTATTTTTGTGTCTTCTCTAAGTGTCTAAATTAGTTTAAATTCTTCTTTGTGAAATAAATTTTTTTCTTACTAATATTCTTTTTTACACACAAATTTGGTAGAAAGTACCCCCAAATTGGAAAGATGTGTGCAATCACTTGCGAGTGTAATAGAACCTAAAGAAAAAGAGGTAAAATATATTCAACCATCATTATGTTCTATATTGTCATTCCAAACTCAAGTGTGATTCTTGATGTATGATGTATAAAATGAATAACAAATTTTGATGTCGGGTAACAAAGTGAAGTTGTGTGACATGGAAGGACACTCGATAGCCAATGGCATTGTCATGTCTGTAGAGAAATCTAAGATGGTTATGGTGGGTAAAACTTTGGGCGAGGAGTACTATTGTGAGGTAGCTGTTTTATTTGCCTACAAACCCAATGCACATCTAATCGTGAAAGATGAAGAATGAAAAATCATCCAAGATGTTGTTGGTAGTCACATTGTGTGGTTCAAAGACTTTGTAGGTTTGTGATTAAAATGTTCCTTGCATTATTTGGTCATCTCTCATATGTGTTGGCCCTTTGGTACGGCAGCAAGTTCACCTAGAGGGGGGGTGAATAGGTTTTTCTGGTTTCTGCAAATAGAGATTTAACACAGAAAATATACCACTTGAAACTTTGGTTAGTTAGTGTGATAAAGAGTAGTAGTGCGGAAGCAAATAAACAATCACACAAAGGATACAGGAGATTTATCCTGGTTCGGCCCTTCCCACATGGAAGTCCTACATCCAGTCCCCAAACAATCTCTTGGGATTTCACTAATCGAAGGTACAGTCCCCTTCAAGGACACTACAACACCCTGGATACCCCACCAGGTCTTCATCTCTTTCCCGGGCAAGAAGGCAGCCCACGTCTTTTCTAGGCTCAGAAGCAAACCTACTTCTTTTACAGGTTCAGAAGTAAACCTCCTGGAACAAACCCCAGTACGGTTCTGCTAGACTTAAACCCCCAGCTAGGTCCTGTTGGTACAAACCCCAACAAGGTTCTGCTAGACACTAACCTCTAGCTAGGTTACACACTGTATACAATCCTACAGCTGGACAGAAATCTTCTTAGAAAAGAAAGATCAGACTGAGAGCTATTACAAGATGAACACTCAGGACTTAGCTCACAGTCACAGACTCTCCCCCAAGATTACAATGAGCACAGGGAGAATGGAAGAGAAGAAGGCTTGAAGGCGATGAAGACTTCTACTTTGAAAGCTTCTGTAGATTTTTAGCTCGAGCTCTTTTCTCTTTCTCTGAGTGTTTATGACATGAAGGTTCTTCTCACAGTTGAACACTCCTTGAAAAATAATCAGGAAAAAGGTTCTTTTCTTTCTTCAGTCATGCTTCATCTTTTATATGAGAGGCTTTTGAAAAGGATCCGTTGAAGAGATCCGTTGGAGTTCTACCCGTTGCTCATCTCTTGTCTTGATCACTCTTGTGGTCTTCGAGGTCTGTGAGCATGGAAGAAAGTGTTAGCATAAAAGAGTGTTTACATGAAAGCTGTGCATGCTACTGTGTTTTTCTTAACATGCTAAAACTGATAAGTTATATCTTTTTCTGACAGGACTGAGAAATTACGCATGCAGCTTTTTGTCAGAAGATATTTGACTTTTCATTTAGGCGCCAAAAACACTTGAACATACAAGAGAAATCGATGTGAATATGACTTATAAAATCGTTGTTTATTTATAAGAAAATCGTTGTAAGATTATGAACAAATCGATGTGATCACTTATGAAATCGTTATGCAATCAAATCGTTGTGATCACCTGAAGAAATCAATGTGATCACTTATGAAATCGTTATGCAAGCAAATCATTGTGATCACCTGAAGAAATCGATGTGATCACTTATGAAATCGTTACGAGACCCAAATCGATGTGAAACTTATCAAATCGTTATGAGAACGAAATCGATATGAGGGCAAATCGTTGTGGCTATAAAAGGAATCGTTCTGAGATTGATTTCTTAACAAATCGTTATGGCCACTTAGCGAATCGTTCTGAGATCGATTTCTTAACAAATCGTTAAAGCCACTTAGCGAATCATTCTGAGATCGATTTCTTAACAAATCGTTATGGCCACTTAGCGAAGTCGTTGTAGCGCTTTAAAATCAATTAAAACCAAATCGTTGTAGCGCTTATTAATTTTGGCACTTGAACTGAAATCGATGTATATTAATTAAACATCAATTTTATCATTTTAGTGCGCCATATTGCATCAATGTGAGACTCAGCATTTTGCTATGAGATTGATGCAACTCAGATGAAACAAAATATTCAATAGTATTTAAACAACAAAGATATATATGAAATTATCATAAGTTTTTTTATCACCAAAATATAAGGACAACCATAAAGTGGTTCAACAATCTCCCCCTTTTTGGTGATGACAAAATTTATGTGAATTTTCTGATAAAAATATATAAAGCATAGAGGTTTCAGAAAATTCATACAAACTCTCCCCCTTTTTGTCGCAAACCAAAAAGAAAGGATCTTACCATGCATTTCTCTCCCCCTTTGAGAGAATTCTTACCATTAAGGGGTTCAACAATGATTGACAAAAATGAATAACTCCCCCTTAGTCTGTGCTCCCCCTAAATGAGAGACTCCACCTGAATGAAACTTGTAAATAATTGTTAGTAATAAAGACCAATTCAATTTTTGTGACTACTCTTTCCTCAGATGTGATTTGAATGAAGAGTCTGCAGTCACTCCTACCTTGAGCATCCTTGGTTTTTGATGCACCAAGGCTAACCTGCAATAAAATTACTCAAAGGTAGGTACCCAAATCCTTTTGGGTCCTTGATGGTTAGAAGCATGAAAATATCCTTTTGGGATCCAAACTAAGTGTCTTGTTGTGCAGGTGTTTACAGTGTGTCCTAGTTTATTGCAATGAGAACAACAATGAATATAGATTGTTTTGTTGTTCTTATTTTCTTTGTGCTGAGTTTTTAGAACGTGATTTCTGTAAACTTTTTCTTTTACATGGGCCTTTTTCTGGGGCATCTTGGTTTCTTTTATAAATTTTGGTAGGGGATATTTTTCTGGAATCATTACTTGTTTTCCTTTTTCTGAAGGTATGTATCCAAGCCCTTGTTTGTTATTTCCAGATTTTGATTCTTTTAAGCATAGAGCTAAAGAAGTTTTTCCTTTTGTTAATTTTCTAACTGATTCTTTTAGGTAGAGATTTTCTTCAGTTAGAGTTTTTAATTTTTCTTCTAACTCTAACTTTTCATTATTTTTTCTTTTCAAATCTTCATTCAAAAGATGATTATTTTCTTTACTATCTTTTAATTCTCTTTCTAATTACTCCATTTCTGATGTGAGATCAGAATTATATTTTCCAAACAGGTAAGGTTGTTCTTGAGTTTTTTTAGTTCTTTTACAACAACCTTGTGTTTATCATAAAGTTCATTAAAAACATGATCTAAATCATCAATTCTGATCCTGAATCTGTGCAAGAATCAAAAGATGAGTTAGGATGTACCTCATCTAGTCCAACCATGAGGGCTAGATTTACCTGCTCTTTCTCTGATTCTGAGCTTGATGATTCTGAGCATGTGGTCTCTTCATTTTCCCAAGCAGCCGCCATGGCTTTTCTTTTGAATTTCTTGTGCTTTATTTTGGACTTTTCTGGTTGACCAGTATTCTTTAGTCTAGGACAATCTGGTCTTAGATGTCCAGGTTTTCTGCATTCATAGCAGACTGGTTCTTTTTCTTTTCTCTCTTTCTTTTGAATCCTTCTTGATCCATTTTTCTTCTTCTTGAGAATTTTCTGAAGCTTGGACAGTACATCATCTACATCACTGTCTTCAGAATCTGCATCTTTTGAACTAGAAGAAGAAGAAGTGGAAGGAGCAGCTGCAACTTTAAAAGCATTAGTACATTTTTTCTTTAATGAGCTTTCAGATAGTCGCTCCATATTAATTTCATATGCCATGAGAGAACCTATTAAATTATCAATCGACAATTTGGTTAAATCATGGGCCTCTTCAGTAGCAGTTACTTTAGGTGTCCATGAAATAGTTAAGGACCTAAGTATTTTTCTAACGGTTTCTTCATTAGAAAGAATTTTTCCAAGAGATTTAAACCTACTACTATGCTTGAAAATCTATTATACATAGTAGTGATATTTTCGTTTTGAAGCATTTTAAATTGTTCGTATTGTGAAACAAGAATATCTATCCTAGTTTGTTTCACTTTATCTGTTCCTTCATAAGTTATCTGCAGCTTATCCCATATTTCTTTGGCAGATTTACAAGCAGATACTCTACTAAATTCCTTTTTAGATAAAGCACAACATAAAAAGTTCTTAGCTTTAAAATTTAGGGATAATTTGTGCTTATCTGCTGCTGTAATAGTAGTAGTGCCTTCAGCAGGAACAATAACAAAATCACCTACCTCGATTACCTGCCACAGATCAAAGTCTGTGCCTCGAATGAAGCATTCCATTCTCATCTTCCAATATTGGTAGTCCTCTCCATCAAAGAATGGAGGTCTGGTAACTGATTGACCTTCAGCATATCCTTGAGCTGCCATGGATCTTCTCTAAGATCGTTAGATCTTCTTGAAAGTTCAGAGACCCGCTCTGATTCCACTTGTTGGCCCTTTTGGTACGACAGCAAGTTCACCTAGAGGGGGGAAGAATAGGTTTTTCTAGTTTCTGCAAATAGAGATTTAAACACAGAAAATATACCACTTGAAACTTTGGTTAGTTAGTGTGATAAAGAGTAGTAGTGCGGAAGCAAATAAACAATCACACAAAGGACACATGAGATTTATCCTGGTTCGGCCCTTCCCACATGGAAGTCATACGTCCAGTCCCCAAGCAACCTCTTGGGATTTCACTAACTGAAGGTACAGTCCCCTTCAAGGACACTACAACACCCTGGATACCCCACCAGGTCTTCTTCCCTTTCCCGGGCAAGAAGGCAGCCCACTTCTTTTCTAGGCTCAGAAGCAAACCTACTTCTTTTACAGGTTCAGAAGTAAACCTCCTGGAACAAACCCCAGTGCGGTTCTGCTAGACTTAAACCCCCAGCTAGGTCCTGTTGGTACAAACCCCAACAAGGTTATGCTACACACTAACCTCTAGCTAGGTTACACACTGTATACGGTCCTACAGCTGGACATAAATCTTTCTTAGAAAAGAAAGATCAGACTGAGAGCTATTACAAGATGAACACTCAGGACATAGCTCACAGTCATAGACTCTCCCCCAAGATTACAATGAGCACAGGGAGAATGGAAGAGAAGAAGGCTTGAAGGCGATGAAGACTTCTTCTTTGAAACCTTCTGTAGATTTTTGGCTCGAGCTCTTCTCTCTTTCTCTGAGTGTTTATGGCGTGAAGCTTCTTCTCACAGTTCTACACTCCTTGAAAAATATTTAGGAAAAAGGTTCTTTTCTTTCTTCTGCCATGCTTCATCTTTTATATGAGAGGCTTTTGAAAAGGATCCGTTGAAGAGATCCGTTGGAGTTCTACCCGTTGCTTATATCTTGTCTTGATCACTCTTGTGGTCTTCGAGGTCTGTGAGCATGGAAGAAAGTGTTAGCATAAAAGAGTGTTTACATGAAAGTTGTGCATGCTACTGTGTTTTTCTTAACATGCTAAAACTGATAAGTCATATCTTTTTCTGACAGGACTGAGAAATTACGCATGCAGCTTTTTGTCAGAAGATATTTGACTTTTCATTTAGGCGTCAAAAACACTTGAACATACAAGAGAAATCGATGTGAATATGACTTTTAAAATCGTTGTTTATTTATAAGAAAATTGTTGCAAGATTATGAACAAATCGATGTGATCATTTATGAAATCGTTATGCAAGCAAATCGTTGTGATCACCTGAAGAAATCGATGTGATCACTTATGAAATCGTTATGCAAGCAAATCGTTGTGATCACCTGAAGAAATCGATGTGATCACTTATGAAATCGTTATGCAAGCAAATCGTTGTGATCACCTGAAGAAATCGATGTGATCACTTGTGAAATCGTTACGAGACCCAAATCGATGTGAAACTTATCAAATCGTTATGAGAACGAAATCGATATGAGGGCAAATCATTGTGGCTATAAAAGGAATCGTTCTGAGATCGATTTCTTAACAAATCGTTATGGCCACTTAGCGAATCGTTCTGAGATCGATTCCTTAACAAATCGTTAAGGCCACTTAGCGAATCGTTCTGAGATTGATTTCTTAACAAATCGTTATGGCCACTTAGCGAAGTCGTTGTAGCATCTTAAAATCAATTAAAACCAAATCGTTGTAGCGCTTATTAATTTTGGCACTTGAACTGAAATCGATGTATATTGATTAAATATCGATTTTATCATTTTAGTGCGCCATATTGCATCAATGTGAGACTCAGCATTTTGCTATGAGATTGATGCGACTCAGATGAAACAAAATATTCAATAGTATTTAAACAACAAAGATATATATGAAATTATCATAAGTTTTGTTATCACCATAATATAAGAACAACCATAAAGTGGTTCAACAGTATGTTCCTAAATACTAATTGAATGTTTTTATTTTGCAGGTTGAGTTAGATGAGAGCTGAAATGTTACAAATGTACTCCTCTTTTTTTATGATTGTTTATGTAATGGCCAAAACATTTGATGATTGTTTATTTTCAAGGTAGTTAAGACAATGATGTGGCATGTATGTGATGGCATTTACATTTTATGTTGTAGATAGTGCTATATGCACTTTTTGTGGTGCCATGTAAATTTATTTCTTTTGAAACAATGTTTTTTATGTTATTGTGAACTTGACGAAGTTAGGTGTACTAAATGTCATACGTTCGTGGATGTAAGAAAGATGCCTATGATATGTGAACAATGTATGTAAATATATAGGTTGTGTATGGGATGTGGGTGTATGTAAATACAAGTTGTATTTTTAATTGAATTAAAAATTATGTTTATTTACATTGGAAGTTTGCATATGGTTCTGTAATGCTTTCCTATAGGTAACAACTATAGTTTTTAAGTGAAGGTGTCAATTTATCGAATGACTTTTGAAATTGCATATTTCTTACGGTCATCCATATGGGATAAGTTTTATAGTTATGGTTTGAAACGAAGGTATCTTTTACATAAAATAAATCGTAAGTAGGGCTATAGCTATGCTTGTTATAGTTACAAAATGCAACCATAGGTAGTTATCACTCTGGTCCTTTTCGATTGATGTGTGAAATGTCATCATCCGACTTACCTAAGACACAACAACAAATAACGCAGGGCGATAACGCTCATAGGACTCAAATCTCATGATCAGGCATGCTTTACATGATTAATGTATTAAAGAGCATAGTAACCAATGGTAGAGAGAGTCAGGTATAGTCGAGAAAGTAATAGCACGAGTAGCATGGTTCAAATAACACATGAATCAAGTATAGCACAACGAACATGATTAATGTCAAGCCACGATAGAGAGTGATGGCAAGTCAATATCAAGTAAAATGTCAATGTCAAATAAATAGTTGTAACAACCATAATTTAAATAATAATAAAATATTAAACATTAGAAAAGATATTAATTACCATAAAAGATATAAGAACATGATTACATTTGAATCTAGAATCCTTTTACATAATTTATGTGATTTCGGTAGTGTCTTCAGATGTGCACACTCCGACAGAGCGTCATCAGAATTCGATAATGAAGGTAAAATCTAACAACACCATAATTACTAAAAAAATATACTGATCCCAAAAATATAAATATCATAATTTATTGATGCACATATATCAAGATGAAACTGACAAAATGATTTTTAGAGTAATTTCCATCCGACAAAAAATTAATCTGAAAAATTAAACAAAAACCACTATAATTTGAATTATATCCCAATTATCTTATGTCTGAAATTTCATCTCAATTGGATATTATTTAAGTATAGAATTAGTGGCCCAAAGAACCTAAACGAATTAAATTTTAATTACGTAACTATTTTCGTAAGTTTGATTACGTGTGGGGGTGGCTATGTGTTGGGTTTGTGGTGATCCTTAACTGAAGTTGAGTGGATGGATGCCAACCTCTTTAAATACCATTCCGATCTTCTTCTTCTCCCTACGCCTTCTGCTACTTCCACTTCCTCTTCACTACCATTGCTTCTTCTTCCTGAATCTTCTTCTACCACTTCTTCTTCTTCTTCGTCTTCTTCATACTTCTTCTTCTTCTTCTTCATTGCTTCATCCTGCTACCACCACCATGCAAAAGAAAGAGAGAAGAGGAGAGAGAGAGCAGGTGCAGAGGCAAAGAAGAGAGAGAAGTTGCAGAGCACTTAGGAGAGAGAAAGAAGAGAGATATGGAGCTTAGGAAGTTCATCTCCACCTGATGATCATACCCAACTGATATGTTGGTTCCTCTCTATCCTTCTTGATTTTTCACTTCTATTCCCAAACATGTTTAAGTTGTGCAAGTCAAGCTTTTATGATTCTGGTTTTTACCGGAATCGAACGACCGATTTTGGTATTTCGCTCGACCTATTCTCTCTCCAGTTCGGCTGATAAAATGGCAAATAATTTGAAAGAGATGTTTAACGAGTTTTATTAAATCTTTAAAATATGTACAGTTGAAGTATAGGTCCTTCCCTACAATTCTTGAATGTTTATTTCCATTCCCAAGCTTGTTTAGACTGTGCGATTTGTGACCATACAATTCTGGTTTTTACAGGAATCAGTCGACCGATTTCTGGATTTTGGTCGACTGATTTTCTCCCTGCATACATGATCAAGACAAAAAGCAGCATGACGAAGTACCAGCTACGGATATGATAAAGTTAGCTTCGGATATGACGAAGTGTAACTACGGATATGATGAAGTTAACTTCGGATATAATGAAATGAGACTTCCACTGATCAAGACAAAAAGCAACATGACGAAGTACCAGCTTCGGATATGATGAAGTTAACTTCGGATATGACGAAGTGAGACTTCGACTGATCAAGAAAAAAAGCAGCATGACGAAGTACCAACTTCAGATATGACGAAGTGTAACTTCGGATATGATAAAGTTAACTTCAAATATGACGAAGTGATACTTCGACTGATTAAGACAAAAACAAGCATGACGAACCAACTAAGATCTTCTAAACAGTCGACTGATTACTTCTGTTCAGCCGACCGACCTTGTGTTTTTCTGACAGGACTGCTTCTTCCAAAGGTGTTAGCAGGAACCCTGTAAAACTGAAACTCATACCTTATTTACACTCCATATCATTTAAGTAAATGTTATAATTATTTACCTAAGATATTACATGTAAATAAGGAAGTACCCCCTATTTGAATCCATTAAAAATATCAGAAAAATTATATCTCTTACCAGTAAAAAGTCAACTCTCTCATCAAAGAAGAAAATCACGATTTTGACGATTCCATCAAAATAGCGTCTTTCTAATCTCTCATAATTTGGCCTACCCGAAAGTCTCATAATTCAAATAAACCTAGTAGAGTGCTAAAATCCAAGGTCCAGTGAAAAATGATAGACATGCATATGACTTCTCCAAGGGAATCACTCTCCTACTGAAAAAGAAGTCAAACATGACTTTTACATTAATATGATATTGTTTCCAATGTTGAATAAAATTAGTAATTGAATGATTTGATCAGCCATATTGATTTCATGATGTATTCTTCCGTTGATTTTTAGTTTTAAGGCTTAACATGTCTTAAAGCCTAAGTACCACATTACAGAGCTATTCTCTAAAGCCTAAAAAGGAGTAGAAAATGTTACATGATATCTTCAGAACTTGTAAGTTTAGAACGTCTTGTGACTACGACTAGTGTTTTGACATGGTAATATCATTTGGAAATTCTATTTAGCATCTGATTCGCAAACTGACTTGATACATCAACTCTCGATTGACTTCTGGAAGTCCAATATCGGTTATGAATTACACCTCGAATTTGGTTCACTGTCATAAACCTCTCATATTGCATAACTGTGATATCTCTTGAAACTCCAATCATTTCCAACTCTTTTGAGATTCTTATACAATCTTTTACGTATGTCTTATCCTTGAAACTCTAAAGTACTGCATAATTGTTCGGGAACATAACAATAATGAATGTGTACCTACTGTTCGGGTCTTCGGACTCTACTTGATCAAGATGCTTATGCAATACGGGCAAGTCCAGTCCCTGGGAGGAAGACCCGTACTCGACCACTGAATCAGACAATTCGAATATGTACCCGTCGAGAACGGATCCACTAATCGTGTCACCTAAACTTGGCCACTGAATCAGACAATTCGAATATGTACCCGTCGAGAATGGATCCACTGATCGTGTCATCCAAACTCGGCCACTAAATCGGACAATTTGAATATGTACCCGTCGAGAACGGATCTACTAATTGTGTTACCCAAACTCGGCCATTGAATTGGACAATTCGAATATGTACCCGTCGAGAATGGATCTACTGACCGTGTCTTTGCATTAGACACGACCTACTGCTTGATTGATGAATATTCAATTATATGTTATTGTTTCCCATCAGCATGACTTAACTGGGTTGCACTTACTGCCAGTACGTGTTCAATGGACTGCTAGATAGTGATTACACGTTTGATAATGATGGCATGTCATTATGTGTCTAACACTCGTTATTTTCATTCAATTCATTAATGTATCAGTTTAATCTTGTATGGTTCAATATTGTACATCGTGATTTGCATTATTCTTCCCTTTTCTTATACACTGTTAATTGTTATCCTCGTGTGCAGTAAATTTTCCTTGATTTCAATATCTATTTCTTCATTATTAGAGGATAAATCCTACTAGGCAAGACTGCTCATACATACTCTTTTTCCAGGTATTTATCAATTCTAGAAGGCGGGGAAACGGGAATTATGTGCTGAGAGATCAACACCTGTTATGTCTGGCCTTTAAAATATAGTTTGGGAATCATGTAATTACCTCCACTTTGAGGAATGACTGTTAATTTATATTTTATTTTAAATCACGACCCCCAGGAAATTCTTGCTCAAAAGATTTTAAACTTGTTCTCGATTTTCTGTTCAGTTGCGTCTCGACATTTATGGAAATATTAAATGACGGGACGTGACAATAGCAAGTAACATGTATAACAAAGAGAGAGAAGTTGGCCATTTAGAGAGTAAATACCTACAGAGGTGAATAGCACTTTGATTGATTTTCATCAATCGAAATAGTATAACACTTTGATTGACTTTCATCAATTGAAATAGTATAGCACTTTGGTTGTCAGTAGTTGGCCGAGAGAGAGTATAGCACTTCACTTTGATTGCCATTGATTAAGCTAGATTGTATGACACTTTGATGTAATGCCGAACATCCTGATCATTAAAACTCCCGCAGGCAAATGGCACTTTTCGGCGCTCCTCCCAAGACCAAATCAGACCCTTTATAATATTGCCTAGCATTGTTATGTTTGTTATCTTAGACAATCAATAGCTTCACCATCAGCAGGATGACTGATTTCACCATCATCACGACGTACTCTTTCTACATTCCAAGTCATATGTCCAGCTGTCTTTGGGGACATGAACAACCACAGCAATCTGGGTGTGATCAGAAAGTACCGCAGTGACTTAAATGGAACATCCTTCTACTTTGACTTGTCTCCTATCTTAGACTTGAATCTATCATACTTAAAAATACAACATGACGTCTTATTTGTATCATCTTTGTAGTACAACATACAATGATTAGGACATGCATCAATTTTCATAAATCCAAGCCCCAGATCATTCTATTGGCCCACTTACGGTTAAGGTAGCTAGCTATCTAGAGGGGGAGTGAATAGATTCGCTGCAAAAATAGAAACTTAAACATAGAAAATTACCACTTAAAAGTTTGGTTAGTTAATGTGATAGTGTATGATAGAGAGTAGCAGTGCGGAAGCAAATAGACAATCATACAATGAACACAAGGATTTTTATCCTGGTTCGGTACTTCATAGAAGGAAGACCTACGTCCAATCTGCAAGCAAAATCTTGGGATTTCACTAACCGTGGTACAATCCCCCCAAGGATATACAAACCCCCAGCTGCCCACTGGTCCTCTTCCTTACCGAATAGGAAGGAAACTCACTTCTGTTACAAGTCAAGAAGACACCCTCCTGGAACAAACCCCAGTGCGGTTCGGTTGGTATAAACCCCAACTCGGTTCTACTGACACCAACCCCAGCTAGGTTCTACACTGAGTACAGTCCCTCAGCTGGACAGAAACCTCCAAAAACCTCACTAGCCTTCTCTTCACGCAGGAAGAGGCTCACTGTATACAGTCCTACAGCTGGACAGAGATCATTCATAGGAAAGAAAGAACAGACTGAGAGTTGTATAGGATGTACACCAACTCAAAGACTCTCAGCCAAAAGACTCTCCCCCAGATTTACAATGATGCATAGACAGAGTGAAGAGAAGAGAGGAAAGCTTGAATGCTAGGAGCTTCGAAATTCTTCAGCTCTAAAGGCTTCTCTTGAAAGGGCTCGTGCTTTTCTCTCTTGCTTGAGTGCATGTGGAGCTGAGGCTTCTCACAGGATGTACACTCCTTCAAAGATTTTCAGAAAAAACTTTATGTCCTCTTCAGCCTTGCTTCATCCTTTATATTTGAGCAGCTTTGAACAGATTCGTTGAAGGATGCAACGTTAGAGTTCTGGATCTGTTGGAGTTCTAGCCGTTGCTCATCTTTCTATTCTTCTTCTTCTGTCTAACAGACACATGGTGGTCTTCGAGGTCTACAAGCATAGAAGAAAGTGTTTAGACTAGAGAAGTGTTTCTGTCAGAAGGCTCATACCTCTACATTTCTTGCTGACACCCAAAAGTGGTAGATAATCTCTTTTTGTCTGATAGGAATGAAGAGATCTTATGAGATAAGCAAAAAGATTTTCTATCAGAGAAATAGTAGGTTACGCATATGAAATGCATTTGAGTTTTCATTGGGCACCAAAGACAATTTGAAACATTTAAAATATAGAGGAAATCAATGTTTAAGTATAATAGAGTCGATGTGAAAAACAATCGATGTTCCAATGTAATTCATGTATGAAATCAATGTTTACACAGAAGTTGATGTTTCAATAAAGTCGATGTTTGACTAGAGTCGATGTTTAAGTTGAAATCGATATTGAGCAAAATCGATGTTCCAGTGAAATCGATGTTGAACAAAATCGATGTTCAACAGAAGTCGATGTTCTAATGAAATCGACGTTGAGGGAAGTCGATGTTCAATAGAAGTCGATGTTTAAACTGAAATCATTGTTTGAACAAAATTGATGTTCTAATGAAATCGGTGTTCAACAGAGTCGATGTTTAAGTGAAATCGATGTTGAACAAAATCATTGTTGAACAGAATGAAATCGATGTTTACATGAAGTCGATGTTTGAGTGAAGTCGATGTTCAACAGAAGTCGATGTTCTAATGAAATCGATGTTGAACAGAGTCGATGTTTACATGAAATGAAGCATAATTGATGTATTTGTATGGAAGTCATTGTGGCACTTAGTGAGTAATCGATGTGTATTGAACAGCCATCGATTTGGCTTTTCAGTGCAAATCAAGAAGCGATAGTGCCATAAATTTATATTTATTAGGAAAATATGATATTAAATATATTCTATAATATTTAATTAATCATGATTTTTGTTATCACCAAAATAAAGGATAAAATATAAGAGTGGTTCAATAATATCCCCCTTTTTGGTGATGACAAAACTTTTGAGAATTTTCTGACAAAAATACTTAAAAACATGGAAAATACAAAAATTCACATATTAAACATACTCTCCCCCTTTTTGTCAATAACCAAAAAGGAATGATCTTACCATTTGCTTTCTCTCCCCCTTTTTTTTTTGTAAATACTTCTTACCAGTATGTTGTGTGAGAGGGGTTCAACAATGTTTGTCATTAATATGTAACTCCCCCTTAGTCTGTGCTCCCCCTGAATGTGAGGCTCCCCCTGACAGTGAGGCTTGATGAATCTTAACTTGTCCGTCGACAATTGTTTCATGGTGTGTCGACCTGTGTGTCAACCTGTTGTTTAATCTATTTGTTTCATGACAAATTCACGTGTTGTTTGTCAAGTCTTCAAGAATCTTACCTGCATTGATCTTACAAAAAGAGAGACTTGAAAACAGTTGTTAGTAGTACTATAAATGTAAATACAAATTTGTGACTACTCCCTCTTCAGATATGAGTTGGATGAAGAGCTGACAGTCACCAATGTCTCGAACATCCTTGATCCTGATGCTCCAAGGCTATCCTACAAATAAACAACTCAAAAGTAGGTACCCAAATCTTTTTGCGTCCTTTATGATTAGATGCATACAAATAACCTTTAGGAATCCATATTAAGTGCCTAGTAGTGCAGGAATTTACTGTGTCCCCTAATTTATTACAATGAGAACAGCAGTGAAAATAATCTGTTTTGCAGTTCTTATTGTCTTTGTGATATCTGTTTAGAACATGATTTTTAGAAACTTTTTTCTTTTGATAGAACATGTTTATTACAGGGGCCTTTTTCTGAGGCATCTTGGTTTCTTTCACAAATTTTGGCAAAGGATATTTTTTTAGGAATTATGACTTGTTTTCCTTCATCAGGAGGTTCGTATCCAAGACCTTGTTTATTATTTCTAGATTTTGACCCTTTTAAGTATAGAGCTAGAGATGTTTTCCCTTTAGATAACGTCCTAACTTATTCTTTTAAATAAAGATTTTTTTCAGTTAGAGTTTTTAATTTTTCTTCTAACTCGAATTTTTCATTATTCTTGCCTTTTAAGTCTTCACTCAAAAGATAATTGTTATCTTTACTTTCCTTTAATTGCGTTTCCACTTGTTCCATTTTTTATTTAAGATAAGAGTTAGTGTTTTCTAAGCAAGTAATATTATTTTTCAGATTCCTTAATTCCTTTACGACACCCTTATGTTTTTCATAAACTTCATTAAAGACTTCTTCTAAGTCTTCAAACTTTGACCCTGAATCAGTGAACGAATCAACAAATGGGTCAAAATGTACCTCATCTAGTCCTACCGTGAGGGCTAGACTTACCTGCTCTTTCTCTTGTTCTGAGCTAGATGATTCTGAAGTTGTGACTTCTTCATTGTCCCAAGCAGCAACCATTGCTCTTCTTTTGAATTTCTTATGCTTCTTTTTGGACTTTTTTGGTTGACCAGTCTTCTTGAGTTTTGGACAATCTGGTCTTAGATGTCCAGGTTTTCTGCATTCATAGCAGACTGGTTCTTTCTCCTTTTTCTATTTCTTTTGGATCCTTCTTGATCCATTTTTCTTCTTCTTAAGAATTCTCTAAAGTTTGGACAGTACATCATCTACATCACTGTCTTCAGATCCTGCATTTTTTTAACTAGAAGAAGAAGAGGTGGAAGGAGCAGTTGTGACTTTAAGAGCATTAGTAAATTTCTTCTTGGATGAGCCTTCAGATAGTCGCTCCATATTGATTTCATGTGCCATAAGGGAACCAATTAATTTATCAATGGAAAATTTGGTTAGATCATAGGCTTCTTCAATAGCAATGACCTTAGGGGTCCATGAATGAGTTAAAGACCTAAGTATTTTTCTGACAGTTTCTTCATCAGAAAGATTTTTACCAAGAGAACATGGATCAACTACTATGCTTGAAAATTAATTATACATTTGAGTAATATTTTCATTTGGAAGCATTTTAAATTGCTTGTATTGTGAAACAAGAATATCTATTCTAGTTTGTTTCACATTATTTGTTCCTTCATATATTACATGCAGTTTATCCTACATTTCTTTTACAGATTTACATGAAGATACTCTACTGAATTCTCTTTTGGATAAAGCTCAACATAAATAGTTCTTTGCTTTAAAGTTTAGAGACAATTAACTTTTATCAACTGTTGTAATAGCAGTAGTACCTTCAGTAGGAACAATAACGAAATCACCTACCTCTATTACCTGCCACAGATCAAAGTCTGTGCCTCGAATGAAGCATTCTATTCTCATCTTCCAGTATTGGTAATCCTCTCCAACGGAGAATGGAGGTCTGGTGACTGATTGTCCTTCAGCGATTCCTTGAGCTGCCATGGATCTTTGCTCTATGATCGTTGGATCTTCTTGATTAATTAGAGACCCACTCTGATACCACTTGTTGGCCCACTTACAGTTAGGGCAGCTAGCTATCTAGAGGGGTGGGGGGGTGAATAGATTCGCTGCAAAAATAGAAACTTAAACATAGAAAATTACCACTTAAAAGTTTGGTTAGTTAATTTGATAGTGTATGATAGAGAGTAGTAGTGCGGAAGCAAATAGACAATCACACAATGAACACAAGGATTTTTATCCTGGTTCGGTACTTCACAGAAGGAAGACCTACGTCCAGTCCCCAAGAAAAATCTTGGGATTTCACTAACCGAGGTACAATCCCCCCAATGATATACAAACCCCCAGCTCCCCGCTGATCCTCTTCCTTTCCGAGTAGGAAGGAAACTCACTTCTGTTATAGGTCAAGAAGCCACCCTCCTGGAACAAACTCCAGTGCGGTTTGGTTGGCACAAACCCCAACTCGGTTCTGCTGACACCAACCACAGCTAGGTTCTACACTGAGTACAGTCCTTCAGTTGGACAGAAACCACCAGAAACCTCACTGGCCTTCTCTTCACATAGGAAGAGGCTCACTGTATATAGTCCTATAGCAGGACAATGATCTTTCTTAGAAAAGAAAGAACATGCAGAGAGTTGTATAGGATGTACACCAACTCAAAGACTCTCAGTCGAAAGACTCTCCCCCAGATTTACAATGATGCAAGGAGAAAGTGAAGAGAAGAGAGGAAAGCTTGAATGCTAGGAGCTTCGAAATTCTTCAGCTCAGAAGGCTTCTCTAGAAAGGGCTTATTTGGGATCGGATAGGTGACTGAATCAATGTTAATTACGAATGTGTGTGTATGGCAGTGGAATTAAAATGAGTGACACACACAATTCAATTAAATCAAGTTGTGGTGTGTGAGTATAGAGTTAAATGAGACAACAAACCACAATACACAGAGAATTTTAAGGTGGTTTGGAGAACACAACTTGTGTCTCCTACGTCTACCTCCCCACGACTGAGGAAACACTAGCACAAGTGCTTACAATCTGGAGCACGACGACTCCAAACCCTTTGAGCACGATGACTCAAAGAAAAACCCAAGAGATAGGCATGACGACCTACTCCGCAGACCACTTGTGAGTGCAATGACTCACAAGCACTTGAGCACGGCTGCTCATCACACCAGAGCACTACGGCTCCAAACCAGAGAACTACGACTCCAAACTTGAGTAGACTGTACTTAAAACCTTTGGACCACGATGGATCCAAGTCCTGCTAGAACAAGCTCAATTAGAGAATAGATCCTCTAGCACGATCTATCTCAGTACAATAAAAAAGATATAACAAATAGAATTTGATGATCTATGTAGAATGCATACACAGATCACCCAAGCTTTTTGGATCTATCTTCATCACGAACTCCTTCATTCACGAACTCCTCCTCTTCTTCTCCTTCTTATTCTCATTCTTCTTCTTCTTTGCAGTAGTGCTCTACTCCCTTTCTGAATGCAGATCCCCTTTTTCCCGCTCTCCTCCTTTTCTAGAAATTGTATGAGTTCTCTTCTCTTTGGAGTATGAGGATCATGGGTATTTATAGTCCCATGTATCCATGTGGAGCCTTGGGGTGTGTGGGCACAAAAATCTATGTAAGATCCCTTGATTCCCACGCAGACACGTGTCCAGAAAATTTAGGATCTGATTTGTCATTCGAAGTGTGTCGACATAATCAAGTTGTGTGTCGACACATGATCCTTGCATTCTGTCTTGACAGCACTGAAAGTTGACTTGTGTCCACACACATTTCACTTGTGTCGACACACCTGATCATACACCAAAAATCATCTTTCTGGGAGTACAGGATGCGTCGACACATGATCAACCTGTGTCGACACCACCGACTTCTTGTCTTCTGACTGTTCTCTGGATGCAATGGATGTGTCGACACAAGCCACTGACTACTTTTCACTTCACTTCTTTCTGAATACAATGCATGTGTCGACACACAATGGACTTGTGTCGATACCACTGACTTCTTCAGTTCTGAATGGCTTCTGTGAACATATGCTGTGTCGACACATGATGTGCTTGTGTCGACACCACTTTGACAAAATTATGTGAACCAGAATATATGAAGTGTGAACCATTAAAACATGCCATTATCATCAAAATATGAAATATTAAGTGTTAAAAACATGTTATTTAGTCATCATTTTAATATGTACAATATGTACAAAATGTCATCATCAAAATCAAATTATGAGTGATGTCAATTAGACATAATTAAAATCATCATTAAAGATTTCAAATACACACCCAACACAACATTCTCGAGCTCTTCTCTCTTGCTTGAGTGTATGTGGAGTTGAGGCTTCTCACAGGATGTACACTCCTTCAAAGATTTTCAGGAAAAGCTCTTTGTCCTCTTTAGCCTTGCTTCATCCTTTATATTTGAGTAGCTTTGAACAGATCCGTTAAAGGATGCAACGTTGGAGTCTTGGATCCATTAGAGTTCTAGCCGTTGCTCATCTTTCTATTCTTCTTCTTCTGTCTGACAGACACTTGGTGGTCTTCGAGGTCTGCAAGCATAGAAAAAAGTGTTTAGACCAGAGAAGTGTTTCTATCAGAAGGCTCATACCTCTACATTTCCTGCTGACACCCAAAAGTGGTAGGTAATCTCTTTTTGTCTGACAGGAAGGAAGAGATCCTGTGAGATAAGAAAAAAGATTTTCTGTCAGAGAAATAGTAGGTTACGTATATGAAATGCATTTGAGTTTTCATTGGGCACCAAAGACAATTTGAAACGTTTAAAATATAGAGGAAATCGATGTTTATGTATAATAGAGTCGATGTGAAAAACAATTGATGTTTAAACAGAAGTTGATGTTTCAATAAAGTCGATGTTTGACTAGAGTCGATGTTTAAGTTGAAATCATTGTTGAGCAAAATCGATGTTTCAGTAAAATCGATGTTGAACAAAATCGATGTTCAACAGAGTCAATGTTTAAGTGAAATCGATGTTCAACAGAAGTCGATGTTCTAATGAAATCGATGTTGAGGGAAGTCGATGTTCAACAGAAGCTGATGTTTAAACTGAAATCGTTGTTTGTACAAAATAGATGTTCTAATGAAATCGGTGTTCAACAGAGTCGATGTTTAAGTGAAATCGATGTTGAACAAAATCGTTGTTGAACAGAATGAAATCGATGTTTACATGAAGTCGATGTTTGAGTGAAGTTGGTGTTCAACAGAGGTCGATGTTCTAATGAAATCGATGTTGAATAGAGTCAATGTTTACATTAAATGAACCATAATCGATGTATTTGTATGGAAGTCGTTGTGGCACTTAGTCAGTAATCGATGTGTATTAAACAACCATCGATTTGGCTTTCAGTGCAAATCGAGAAGCAATAGTGCCATAAATTTATATTTATTAGGAAAACATGACATTAAATATATTCAATAATATTTAATTATCATGAGTTTTGTTATCACCAAAATAAAGGATAAAATATAAGAGTGGTTCAACACATTGACCATCTTCTTCGCATGGTAAAAATCATCGGACAACCTCTCTGATTGAGGAAGCATACTCTTGACGAGTAAGAGAAGTCGATCAAAACAACTCTCGCTCATGTGAAATTCAGACTTCAAATTCAGTAGTTGCGACACTATAGACAACTGTGTATGCTTCTCACAACCATCCCATAATGGCTCATTAGCATCTCAAAGTAACTGATAAAATCTCTGAGCTGTATTATTCAGCAATTCTTCATTGTATTAGTCATCGTGAATATTGAACTCCGGACCAGCAGCATCACAACCATGTCTACGTGCATACTTGTGGACGCAAAGTTGGCTGGTCCATACGACTACATATTAACTCACCATGAGATGACCATAACATAAAATGGGCAACAAATCCTTTTGCATGCAAATGATGTTGCACATCCCATGTCAATATCCACTTTCTGTTCTTACAAGCAGAACGAGGACATCTGTAACGACCCTAGAAACCGACCTAATTTTCACGGTCGCCGCCCACAGATCCGGGGACCCGGAAGGGCTATAACACAAGTCTAATAGAATATGTAAGGAAAATAAATGTTAACTACCGAACTAGAAGCACACACGCGGAAGCAGAAAGAAGAGCAAGTCTATAGCTTATCACTCTAGGCACAGTCCCAACACACGCACACTAGTACAAGTAAAAAGGGGAAGGATAGAGCCCTTAGGGGCATACCCCGAGGGTGAAGTACAACTAAAGGGGGAAACCACTGCTAGCTATGGGGACGACGCCTACCGCCCGTCCTACTTCGCCCGACGCGCACTCTACCGCTGCTGAGAAGTCTCACCTAGAAAATGAAGGGATGAGCTTCACAACAGAAGCTTAGTAGGGACTACCAATCTCCTACTGGTTCTAATAGGTAAACAGTTATATCTTCTACTCTACAAAGAAAAGTGCGGAAGCGAAGCTAAAAACTAGCAACAGTATGGAAAGACACCACAGTCGGAAAGTCCGTAGAACCTGCACGATGTGACCACCACACGGCTGGCAACGCAGACAGAGCGAACCCTGTCTGGACAAGAGACACTAGCTACGAAAATCGCTACCACTAGTCAACCGGTCAGGTGCGTCCACTGACGTCTTATCCTTGACCCAGGTCCAAACCTCCACTCTCGTCAGAGTGGGGGCAGGAACACAAAGTACACAACAATAAATGCCGTAGTCTAGCCGGACTACGGTCCCACGCCTAGCCTCTCTAAGTGGTTCTGGGGCCACAAAGAGCGAGGCAGTGAGAAAAGGACTGACAGGCCTGCGTCGGGAAGGACTCCAAATGACCTCGGCATCCTAGACCAACCAAGAGAGCTCTGTAAATGACTCAACGCCACTGTCCTAACCACCATTTTCCCCTCCGCTTCAGAGTCCGCGACTCGAGCACGCCTGCCACCCGGAGTACTCCCTCTACAGGCGCGTGGGGGCTGGGGTCCCAGGCAATGGTAACAACCTCTCTCACGGGATAATCCCTCAAGTGCCGAGCACCGGGCAAATGACTAGTGTAGGACCATACTAGGAACTAGCACTGGTGCCACGGGTACAAAAAGAACCAGAAATGGCGAAGACTCTACGAGAGACGGAACTCCGCAAGACTTACCTGCCTCTAACACTGTCACGACGCATCGAGACATAGAGACACTATCGCGACGCCCAAAGCCATCGTGATGATGTCACGGCGACCTCGCCGTTCGCAACATCATCGCGACCTCTATAGCGGTCGCGATCTTAGCCGAGAGGGGTCCCGGTACAGTCCTCCCAAGGACCACCCAAAAATCGATACAAACCAACCACAAGGGGGAGGGGAGCATGGGAAACACAGGGGAAAGCTTGTAAACAACCAAACCACCCTCAACACCCCATAAAACATGGATTACAAGGAATCTACACACGAGAAAAACCTCACTCTCTGCGAGCATCCACGACCCCAAACCACAGAGGAATGAGCCCAAAAGGGGAAGGGAGCATGCTTAGAACGAGTGGGAGAAGAGGGTCCCTACCTCCAAGAGTAGAGCCGACCCGTTGGGGCCTTCACGTCGGAATGGCCACCTCCTCCTCGCTCCAAGCACCACAAGCACGTGCCCTACACGATGGAGACGACACCTCCTTACCATGAGCACCACAAATGCCAAGAACCGTCAGAGAACACGAGAGAGCTCGAGAGAGGAAGAAGGGAGAAGAAGAAGAAGGAAAGGGAGAGAGGGGGAAATGAGGCGCCGGCCTCGGTTTTAAACTGATGGGCCCCGAGACGCGATGGGTCGGCCTAGCGCGATAACAAGCTTGTCACAATGCCCCCGGGTGTCGCAACCATGTCACGACAGCCACCCCCGGTGCGACCCCAAAAAGCGATCAAATCTTGAAGATCGGAAAACCAGAACACGGCGGCCTGATTGGTCGCGTCAACGTTGTATGTACCTGACACCCGAAAAAGTCATTCTGATAGAAAGGATAGCAGTGAAATCGGCCAAAAAAGTAGTTGCATCGCCTCCAGACACCACCACCAGAACGGGACGCCCACCCCCGTCGCGACCATCTCACGATGGCTAGGTGTGTCGCGTCCAAAAACCTGTCGCGACAGGATCCCCTGTCGCGACCAAGGTGTTTGCCATGACCCTGAGGACAGGGCCAAGGGCCCAAGAGGGCCGGGTCTTACATCCCACCCTCCTTAAAGAAATTTCATCCTCGAAATTAAAAGAAACTCAGTTTCAACAGGAAGCAACGTAAAACAGGAAAACAACGTACCAATCAATCAAACAGATATGGGAACTGCTCTCTCATCTCGTCCTCATGCTCCCAAGTGGCCTCGCCACCAAGGCGGTTCTCCCAGACAACCTTGACCAGCAGAATCTACTTTCTGTGCAACTGCTGCACTCTGCGGTCTACAACTTTGACTAGGTACTCTGGCACTGACAAGTCTGGCGCTACCTCAAGCTGTGAGTAGTCCAACACATGTGATGGATCTGCGACGTACCTCCTGAGCTGCAAAATCTGAAAAACATTGTGCACGCCTGCCAACTCTGCTGGAAGACAATCTGTAAGCATCCTCGCTGATCCTCTCTATGATAGGGAAAGGTCCAATATACCTAGGACTGCGCTTTCCCTTTCTTCCAAACCTCATGACACCCTTGGTCGGCAAAACCCGCAAGAAGACAAGGTCACCCATGCTGAACTGCAATGACCTCCTGCGGACATCTGCATAGCTCTTCTGCCTGCTCTGTGCTATCTGAAGCCTCTGTCTGGCTAAACTGACTGTGTCTGCACACTGCTGCACCATCTCTGGTCCCAAAAATTGCCTCTCACCCACATCAAACCAGTGAAGTGGTGTCCTGCACGGCCAACCATACAAAGCCTCGTATGGTGCCATTCCAATGCTCGAGTGATAACTATTGTTGTATGCAAACTCCACCATCAGAAGGTGGGACACCCAGGTGCCACCCCAGTCCAAGGAACAAGCTCTCAACATATCTTCTAAGGTCTAAATAGTCCTCTCTGACTGACCGTCTGACTGCGGGTGATATGCTGAACTCAGCCTCAACTCTGTACTAAGAGCTCTCTGCAAACTGCGCCAAAACCCTGAAGTGAACCTCGGATCTCTGTCGGAAACAATAGAAACTAGGGTTCCGTGCAACAGAACAACGCGGTCCATGTATAGTCTGGAAAGCCTATCTACTGACCAAGACATCCTGACTGGAAGGAAGTGCACTGACTTAGTCAACCTATCCACAATCACCCAGATACCATCATGCCTCTGCGGAGTACGAGACAAACCAACCACAAAATCCATGGTGATGTTGTCCCACTTCCACTCAGGAATGGGCAACGACTGCAGCTCACCACTTGGACGCTGATGCTCAGCCTTCACCTACTGACAGGTAAGGTATCGAGCGACAAACTCTGCCATGCCCCTCTTCATCCCTGGCCACCAGACGAATCTCCTCTGGTTATGATACATCTTGGTGGAACCAGGATGAACAGCATACCTCGACTGGTGTGCCTCTGACAACAGCGCCTGGCACGCATCACAGGGAACGTACAATCTGCCTCTGAACCTGACCTCATTGTCCTTGTTCAGCTGAACATCTGGCATCTGCAAAATATCTACCAACTCTGTATCTGCCTGTTGTGCCTTCAGCACCTGATGGTACACTGATGGGAAAACTGACAAATTGGTCATCACTGCACAGTCTCTATACCTCAAAGAGTAGAAAACTCCCTGAGACAAGTCCTCAAATAGCTGCCACTCTCTGACCATCAACGAACTCAAGTGAACACGCCTGCTCAAAGCATCTGCTACAACGTTAGCCCTTCTCGAGTGATAGGAGAGGGTAAGGTCATAGTCCTTCAAATACTCTATCCATCTGCACTGCCTCAAGTTCAAATACTTCTAAGTGAAGATATACTATAAACTCTGATGGCCGATGAAGATCTCGAACACCTCGCCGTACAAATAGTGCCTCCACAACTTCAGAGCGAACACTACCACTGCTAACTCTAAGTCATGGGTAGGGTAGTTCTCCTCATGCTTCTTCAACTGTCGAGAAGCATAGGCAACCACCCCACCATGCTGCATCAGCACGGCACCCAATCCTTACCTCGAAGCGTCAATGTAGACCACAAAATCTCCACTGCTTGACGGCAAGACTAGCACTGGTGCTGAAGTCAACCTCATCTTCAGCTCCTAGAAACTCCGCTCGCAGTCCTCAATCCAAACAAATCTAGCCTCAAGCCTGGTCAATCTGGTCAACGGCTCTGCAATCCTGGAAAAGTCCTAGATAAACCTCCTGTAATAGCTTGCCAAACCCAGAAAGCTGCGAACCTCTGACACTGAAGTGGGCTACTCCTAAGACAACACTACCTCAACCTTGGCAGGGTTCACTGCCACACCAGAACCTAGGATCACGTGCTCAAGAAAGTGCACCTCCCTCAGCCAAAATTCGCACTTGTCGAACTTGGCATAAAGTTGGTGACTCCGCAACGTCTCTAGCACGATCCTCAGATGCTCCTCGTACTCCTCCTCAGAAGCCGAGTACACCAGATTGTCAACTACAAAGATGACCACAAACCTATCCAGGTACTCACTGAACACCCTATGCATCAAATCCATAAAAGTTGCTGGCGCATTCGTGAGCCCAAACGGCATCACGAAGAACCCAAAATGACCATACCTCGAACGGAAAGCTGTCATGCCAATATCTGACTCTCTGATCCTCAACTGGTAGTAGCCTAATCTCAAGTCAATCTTTAAAAACACCATGGCTGATTGCAACTGATCAAACAAGTCATCGATCTTGGGTAAAGGATACTTGTTCTTCACTGTTACCTGGTTCAGCTGCCTATAATCGATGCACAATCTCAAGCTGCCATCCTTCTTCCTTACAAACACATTGGCGTGCCCCACGACGAACGACTTAGACGGATGAATCCCAGCTCAGGCAACTCCTGCAACTAGCACTTCAGCTCGTGCAACTCAGCTGGAGCCATCCGGTAAGGTGCCTTGGACAAAGGCATCATACCAGGCAAAAGCTCAATGGAGAACTCCACCTCCCGCTCAAGCGGTAACCTAGGTAGATCCTCCGGAAAAACATCAGAGAACTCAAACAACAAGTACATCAAAAATCGATGACCCGCTAGGCTCGGAAGAACACACAGAAGCAAGATATGCTATACAACCATCGCGGATCAAATGAAGAGCTCTACAGAAAGAAATGAAAGGTCGACGGGTAGACCGGATACCTCGGAAGCTGAGAACAGGTGCTCTAGGT
>CM024765.1:73591061-73720614 GCA_014218235.1 Colocasia esculenta | reverse complement strand
GATAAACCTCCTGTAATAGCTTGCCAAACCCAGAAAGCTGCGAACCTCTGACACTGAAGTGGGCTACTCCTAAGACAACACTACCTCACCTTGGCAGGGTTCACTGCCACACCAGAACCTAGGATCACGTGCTCAAGAAAGTGCACCTCCCTCAGCCAAATTCGCACTTGTCGAACTTGGCATAAAGTTGGTGACTCCGCAACGTCTCTAGCACGATCCTCAGATGCTCCTCGTACTCCTCCTCAGAAGCCGAGTACACCAGATTGTCAACTACAAAGATGACCACAACCTATCCAGGTACTCACTGAACACCCTTGATCAAATCCATAAAGTTGCTGGCGCATTCGTGAGCCCAAACGGCATCACGAAGAACCAAAATGACCATACCTCGAACGGAAAGCTGTCATGCCAATATCTGACTCTCTGATCCTCACTGGTAGTAGCCTAATCTCAAGTCAATCTTTAAAAACACCATGGCTGACTGCAACTGATCAAACAAGTCATCGATCTTGGGTAAAGGATACTTGTTCTTCACTGTTACCTGGTTCAGCTGCCTATAATCGATGCACAATCTCAAGCTGCCATCCTTCTTCCTTACAAACAACATTGGCGTGCCCCACGACGAACGACTTAGACGGATGAATCCCAGCTCAGGCAACTCCTGCAACTAGCACTTCAGCTCGTGCAACTCAGCTGGAGCCATCCGGTAAGGTGCCTGGACAAAGGCATCATACCAGGCAAAAGCTCAATGGAGAACTCCACCTCCCGCTCAAGCGGTAACCTAGGTAGATCCTCCGGAAAAACATCAGAGAACTCAAACAACAAGTACATCAAAAATCGATGACCCGCTAGGCTCGGAAGAACACACAGAAGCAAGATATGCTATACAACCATCGCGGATCAAATGAAGAGCTCTACAGAAAGAAATGAAAGGTCGACGGGTAGACCGGATACCTCGGAAGCTGAGAACAGGTGCTCTAGGTATCTCAAACCGAACGGTCTTCCTCTGACAATCCACTACAACTAAGTGAGCCATCAACCATCCATGACCAGGATGACGTCAAAGTTACGAAGCTGCAATGCATACAACCTGGCCGACAACTGGTGTCCCTGAACCTCAACTCTGACACCCTCCAGGTAACTGAAAGAACACATGTAATCACCGGACTGGAGATCGACCATCATATCACACTGCCTCTCAGGGGTGTGACGAACTAGCGACTCATAAAACTCCTCGCAAGCAGAACAAAGTGAAGCACTGGGATCAACCAGAACACAAGCAGCTCTACCAAGGATAGGCAAAGTACCTATAACTAGGTTCGAAACCTCGGCCTCCTCCATGGTGAGAGCCATCACACGACCACGACCATGCCCACGCTGCGGCACCTCCTGGGGCTGCTGCTACTTCGGTGGCTGCTGGTGCTGCTACTACTGCTGGAACTGCTGAGGCTACAAATGGCACTACCCCTACTGCTACTGACAGGATGCCTGCTACTGCTGAGGGTAATGGTACTGTGGCAACTGCTGAGTGTACTACACTGGCTGCTGCGGCTGCTGGACTTGCCCCATTGGGCAATCCCTCCTGAAGTGGCTTGGCAAACCACAACTGTACCAGGCTGCCTACTGCCTACCCTGCTTGGCTCCCTGCTGAACCGACTGCTCTGCAAACCTCGATTGACGCTTCTGCTGCTAGCTCCGTCCACCTCCTCGAGTAGTCATCTGCTTGAACTTCGAGCACAGACTGGAACTGCCCGAACTGCCCGAGCCTGAAGAAGAAGAAGTCGCACTACTGCGACTACCTGGGGACGATGGTACGGTGATGTCCTGGAGGAAGCTCTTCCCTGCTGCTGCTGCTGCTCGGGCTGTCAGGTCTCTCTCTCTGAAGCGGTGGCCTTATCCACTGCCACTCCTAAGGTGGTGCACATATGGGCGGTCACGCCCCATCTCAAATCCGGCCTCAGTCCTACAATAAACCTCTCTGCACAAGCTTGCTCACTGCCTGCCACGTGAGGAACATGCCTTGACAATCTGACAAACCTCTGGTGATACTGAGCAACCGTCAGATCACCCTGAACCAACTCATGAAATTGATCTCGTCTCTCACGTCGAGCATATCGGGAAAATACTCATCATGGAAGACCACCAAGAACATCATCCACGTAACCTGATCCAAACGCTACCCTGGGAAGTGAGTCTACCTCTAAACTCTCCACCACTCATGGGCTGGCCCCTTGAGCTGATACACTGCCAGTCTGACCTGGTCCTCCTCGGTGAACTCCATGGTCTCGAACGTGCGCTCCAACTCGTGCATCCAACTCTCAGCTCTGTCTGGGTCGTAGTCGTCATAGAACACCAGTGGGTGGAGATGCAATAACCTCTCCAAGAGGGCGGTCCTGTCCTCAGTGATAGCCACCCTCCTCCTACCGACCCGGGTACTCCCAGTACCTGACACCTGCTGGATTGCTGGCTACTCCTCCTATGGATCTACCTACTGCTCCGGTACTGTTGGGGGAGGTACTGGGGGCTGACCTCCCACTGCTGTCTGCCCAGGATGCCACGCTCCTTGGTACAAGGTCCTGAAGAACTTCTCAGCCATAGGAAACCAATCCGCATACTGCTGTGGCAAGGGCTGGTACCACTGCTGCTGTTGCTCACCTGCTGCCGCTGTACCCTAAGGCTGTGCCACAGACTCCTCCGCTGACACATCCCCCTGAACCTAACCCGACGTTGCCATATCTGACTCATCCTACTACTCCATCAGCTCTCTGGCTTGCCTACGCCTACACGGAACCATATCCTACACAACACACAACCAACAAGGTTAACGATACCAACTCGGGTGGCTAGCAGTGTACTTGTACTACTGTTGGGACTTACTATTGCAGTTTAAATCCACTACAAGTCCTGTTAGACTTCTCGCTCTGATACTAATTGTAACGACCCTGAGAACACGACCCTCGGCCCAAGCCGAGGACCTGATTTTCGTGGTCGCCGCCCATGGATCCGGGGACCCAGAAGGGCTATAACAAAAGTCTAAGAGAATATGTAAGGAAAATAAACATCAACTACCAAACTAGAAGCACACACGCAGAAGCTGAAAGAAGAGCAAGTCCGTAGCGTATCACTCTAGGCACGGTCCCAACACACGCACACTAGTACAAGTAAAAAGGGGAAGGATAGAGCCCTTAGGGGCATACCTCGAGGGTGAAGTACAATTGAAGGGGGAAACCACTGCTAACTGCTGTAGACGGCGTTTTTCCCCGACATCTCCGGAGAACACTCATCCTATGACGGGAAATAAGGGATTTTTAAAAGGAAATTAGGGTGGAAAAGAATGGAATTGGGACTGATGGCATAAAAAAAAAGGACAAAACAAAAGAAAAGGGAGTGCGTGCGTGTATGCACGAGGAAAGTGTCATGATCGCCAGGTGCACGTAGGCACCGGATGTGACGGGCGAAAAGGAAATGACGTGGTGTACTTACCTTCACCCGAAGAAAGTGTGTTGGAATGTGCGGTGGATTCTCCTTCCTCCTTACACCAGCCCGCCGCCGAAGAAGATTCGATGCCGGTTACCTCGCAGAAGGGAAAACAACAAGGAACAAGTAAAAGGGAGGTTAGACTATGAAGTGCAGTAAATGTTCGTGGATTGAAGTGTGGAAAAACATGTAAATGAAAGGTAACACACCTCGTGGAGGTAGTGTTAAACCCCTAGGGAGTACGTGGGTAAAGAAACGCCATGCATGTGTGTGTGTGAAGATGTGCAATGCATGCGCTAACTAACACGAAAAAAAGGAAAGAAAAGAAGAAAAAAGGAATCAAAGAAGAGGGAGAGGAGGAGTGGCGGAGTAGCCCGATGGCGAGGTGACGAGGGTGGGGGAGACGTCGGTGTGGCTCCCCCGCTGCTCCCTGACACTCAAGAAGCTCCGGCTCACAAAGGAGACGACATGAAGGCGACGTGTGCGTAGCGTGCCGCCTCCGGAACACAAGCTTCCGATCCGATTAAATCCCACCTTAGAAGTTGGAGAGTTGGAGTCCGAAGGTCGGGGTGGGAATTTGACTGGGCTTCGCCGTGGTTCCGATCTCTTGTAATGAGGATCTCTCGGGTCTGTATTTATAGCCAAAATCACGTCAAATCCAAAGGCCGCCTATTACAACTTAAAGGCGTTTGCCTGATAGGCCGTGCTTCATAAAATCACTTGATTTGCATGCGATTAGACATTTTCATGATGATTGTAGCTGTAAGCTAGGTTTGGAATCGCATCTAGGTGGCTGGCCGCATTTTCTTAGGTAAATAGAATCTTTGATGAAATCCGATCCTTGATTTGATATTTATAAAACGCGGTGAGCCGCCCAGACGTGTTTCAAACAGACATCATGATTGTTGACATGGCGTCCATTAAATGGAGCTGACAGGGTGCGGTCAGAATCTTTGACCTTAAAAGGCGACAGGGCGGCTGGATGCGCATTAAGTGCGTCCACCGTTCCGGCCGCGGATCAGCTCTGTAAATGGGCATCCTCTGCATTGGCCGTGAATAGATGAAGCTCGACAGAACCTTGAAAAGAGATCTCAAAACCTTAGAAAAATCTAGAAAGATAGGAAAATCACTCACGAGGTTAATGGAGAAGAGCCACTTCGAGGCGTCATGGTATAACATGGAATTTACTCGATGTGTTGCCAAATTGGCGTGTCTACAGCTGCCCCACCTTGGCGTCTGCTTTGCAAGGAAATGAGGCGAAGTAATGCAAAATGAAGTAGTGTGAATTGAGTGGAATGACTGAAAAGTAGACGCCAATGTGTGATGAGACACGCCTTAACAACACGTGACAAGAGCTGTTCCTTAGTCCAGAATGAAGTGGTTTGTTGACAATCTCAACAGAAAACTCAATGCTTCGGAGAAGGGGGTGTGTGCGTGGGCGCGGAAAAGGAGAAAGATCAACTTCCAGCGTCGGGGAAGTACCTAAGGACACAATCCGTTATGTTTCACCTTTGGGGGGGTCTGCCACTGCCGTAGGTGGATCTTTTGGGAAAATAATTGTATTGAAGGAAATCCAAGGCAGCGAGTTTTCTCAAGCGATGATCTTCAAACAACAACGTAATGGATTGAGTACTTGACTCAGAGTGGAATATCTCATGTTATTTGGAATCGAGGACAAGTGGCTCTTTTCAGTTAAAACGAGAGTGATCTGCCGGAATTATGCTAAAAATGGTCCTATATGATGTATGCTGGGCTAAAAGAAAAACATAAAGCAAAGGAAAATATAAATAATCAAGGATAATATTGTTATGTTGCAGAAGTTAGGATACCGGACGGAACCATCATCTCTTTCCACAGCGCAACGGCCTATCCTCAAGTCGTAAGACTCCTCTGGAATTATCATTGTTTTTGGCGGAGGAGGGGAACTCAAACTCCAGTTTTGTCAGAGCCTCGAGGTCCTTGATGTGTTCTAAAAATATACCATATAGTAAGATGCAATATTTATAATACCGAGGTAGTGGTTGCCGAGGATGGTCATGCATTGTACGGCAAGAGGACATCCAGACCCTATGCTCAAAGATTGATTAGCATAGATAAGCAACAAATGATAGAATGACAACATGACAAACAATGTTACTTGTAAAACTGCGGTGGATAATCTGGACACCTATAATTAGAGAATCGCGGCCATTGGATTGGACGCACTTACACAGGCTGCTCCGGAGTGTGGGGAGGTTTGACCATGGCTATCATTGCCAAGAATTGTAACCATTCTTGCATTGCATGAAATTTTGTCGAAGATGGTTACATGAAAAGTCAGACCGCCCACACTCTTAAACACCAAGAGGCACCCAAGACCCATTTTTCATCAAAGTGCACATTTGCCATCATCGTTAATCTTGGTATTTCAAGTTCTATAGAGAGGATCTATGAGTGTGACACGTGTCAAATTCTCTTTGATGAAGTATTTGGTGAGCCTCTGTGGCATAGCCAATTTAGTGGCAAAGCCAGGAAGCAACACCCTGAAGAACTTGAACTTGCGAAGATTAGGACAATTTTATTGCATAAATTGCTAGGCCTTGGGTTCCTCTTTCTTATCATGAAGTTGGAGTGCCAATTGAACTTTCTTTAGCCTTCATGAAGTGAAAGAAAATGAGTTATGTGAAGACCCTTTATCTGCGTCCAGTGGGGACGCCGCTTTTTCCTTTCTTTTTTTAAATAAATAAATAAATAGTGTCTGGGCGGCCGGACGCCTTTCAAGACTGATAGCGTCTTCTAATGTGGACGCGATTAATGTCGTCAATTTGATTGGAAGCTTTGGCTCTTTCCCTTCAATGGGAACATGGGGTATGGGGCAGCTGCAGGAGATAACATATCTCTGAGATTCCTTTTCAAACCTCCATGCTTCCATCCTCTATTTAAAGGCAAACCCCCCCCCCCCCCCCTTTGAATCAAAGAGAAGGAGAAGGAGGGTGAAAGGAGGGGGAGAAGGGAAGAGGGGAAGAAGAGCCCTGGAGAGAAATGGAGGGTTTCATAGATTAAACCAAATGGAGGGCAATATTTACAAACTTGTCCAAGCAAAGATGGTAAGTTGATGATTTTGATTTGTTGATACATTTGCTTTGACATGTTATTAATCATTTTGTGCGTGTTTTTCCCTTTTGACCTTCCTTCCATCTACCTCTTTCAAATGACCAGCTCCTATATCACGGCTACCCATTTAGGATTACCCGCTCTTCCCGGTAATCGATGCTTCATGTGTCTCCCTTGGCTTCAACAATTAACCTCCACCATCACCCCTGATATGACCGCTATCCTTAGGCAATGGGGAATAAACAACCTTACTATTCATGCCAAAAGGTACCACGAGATCCACCTTGATTGGGCGGCTCTCGGGGCATTGATTGAGTTATGGCATCCTCAAACCAACACCTTTCTCTTCTGAACTTTCGAAGCCACGATTCTTTTGGAAGAGGCTGAACTCTTATTAGGCTTGAAGAGGATGAAGCAAGGCGATGAAGAAAGGATGGCGATCATGCCAAGGCATTACTCAAGCAGGGCGGTGCTTGAGAGCTTCATGGATCCGGGGGAGGCACGAAGCATCCGGGCTCCTCAAGGGATAAATCTCCAAAAGCTGGTGGTCTGGACAATGAGAGAGATATCGGAGACGGGAGATGATGATAGGCTTGAGCATGTGATGAAAGGATTCGCCATTTGCGTGGCGGGCGCGCTCCTCTTCCCTTCCATAGACAATGTTTTCGAAGATGATCAACTCGATGCGGTGTGCGCCATTTGGGAAGGAGAGAGGTTCGGGCCGGCGGTGCTCGCCTTCCTCTACAGCGGTCTTACGGCGGCAAGCTTGGGTAGGCCTCCATATGGATCTATGCTTTTACTAACATGCTGGACCGACTTACACTTTAAGTTTTGTCTAAGCAATGAAATTAGAAGCTCGTCCCGGATCTTCTTCAAGAGTCCACTTAAGCACTTGGATCACCTCGTGGGCTTAGAAGGGCGCGTGGCGAACCGAGCGCCACAGCTCAAGACACGGGCAGATTGGCGAGATTTCTTCCGAGATATGCCCGAGAGTGCCTTCTCTTTCATTCCGTCTCCACTTCTTGCCCGGGATGTGCGGACTCGGCTAGCACCTGGTGTGGATTTGCGATTGATTAGGGCATCCGAATTTGTCCTCTATAACCCACACCGCTGCCTCCCTCAGCTTGGCATCCCAAGATGCATTTTCGAGGGGCCATCCCACCTCCCACCGATTAAACGACGCGACATCGGCACTAACAATGATGGCGAGGAGGTGAACACCATAAAAGCCATATGGAAGGTTTGCACCTTCGGGAGGCCGACTCCAAATGTAGCAGAGATTGAAAATGATTGGATGAATTATGTAAGGGAGCCTAGAAAATTGCGGCCGAAAGTGGCCATTTGTAAATGGCGCGATTGAATCCTTAATGAAAAATAAATCATTTCCTTAACGCGGCCAAGAATGTCCCTTGAAATAAGATCATTTCTTTCAAACTGCGTGAATTTTCTCCTCAAAACAAAGCCTCAGTTGGCCCTTATAACCGCGTCCATTACAGAGGATGCCTTTCATGTGAAAGGCGTCCACCACTGTGGCCGTGAATCAAATTCCAAACCAGGCAGACAATTAGGCTTGTCTCCTTCCTATGATGTTCAATGAGAGGGCTAAAGAGATGAAGAGTTCAATGATCAAATTCCCTCTGATGGAGTGCTTGGCGACTCTTATGCGGCGCCACCAATTTGGTGGCGAAACCAGGAAGTAAGACTCTGAAGAATTTGAACATGCCACAGTGAACGCATGTCTTTAAGTTATGGCAAGGTCTTACCCCGGTTTTGACTTCTTGGTTTCTTTAAACGCCGACCCTATATGTTTGCCTCGTTGGCCAAAGCACTTCTTCTTTAAATTGCGGCGTCACAACTGGCCGCCTTCCACTACCTTATTCGCGTTCAATCTAAGCGCCGCGTTTTCAAGAGACGCGTCCACTTTAGTGTATGCCTTTTTTATTCCCCTTTCAAAATTCAAACGGCGTGCCTCTCGGACTCTGCGCCGGTGCAATGATTGCTTGCTTAATCACTGTGAGAACGTCAGACGCCTTTCAGGATATATTTTCAAATTCACGTCTAATCGTTTAGACGCGTCTTAAATTTGAATTAAAGCACCTAAAAAGTCATGCCAAAAGCTATGATGATGTTCTGAATCGTGGCGCACGGTCACGCCGCAATTAAAACAAGAAACGCGTCGCCCTATGTGGCCGCAATTTCGGATATTCCTGAAGCCCGTGAGCGACTACTCCGGCCATTCGCTATTGGAGCTCCCCCTTCTCCCCTTTCTCTCCTTCTCTTGATTTCTTCCTCTAAGCTCATCCTTCTATTCTCTCCCCTTCCTAATCCCCCTTCTAACCCGATGGCGAGATGGCGGAGCGAGGGAGGCGGCGGCTCGCCTGAGGAGACGGTGGAGGCGCCGGCGGCGCCGGCGACAGGAGAGACGGTGGAGATGGTGGAGGAGATGATGGCGGCCCCGGGAGAGCTCGCCATTGTCTTGGCAGTGGGGGAAGAAACGATGGCACCGGTTACGGAGGAAGGCAACGAGGAAGTGCCGGGGCGAGAAGAAGAGGAGGAGGAAGAAGATGAGGCGTGGGAGGAGCGGCGACGGCACCACCGCGGTCGTGACATCCCCCCTCGGACGGAAATGGTAAGTCCTCTTCTCTTTCTTTTTAGTTCTGGGTAGAAGGGAAAGGAAAGGGGAAGGCGGTCAGCGCCGGAGAAGAGGGGGGCGCGAATTGCGTCCAGACAGGGGGCGCAGTTCGTGCCAAAGAACCGCGGCACATTGTCCGGCCGCTTATTGGTTCAGAAAGTGCGGCCAAACTGTTGGCCGCAATTTGAGGATTGAAACGCGCCCCTGCTTTGGACGCGTTTCAGGGGTGCTCCCAAGACTAAAAGTTTTAGCTTAATTGTGCACAATTTGCAATTCCTAGATGAGTTCTGACCTTTGTTTTTTTTTTGATCGAATTGTGTGTGCATTGCAGGGAGTGATGAAGGCGAGGACGATGTGGCCCCTCATCCTAGCGGCGTATCAGGGGCTCCAGGACTTCCAGAGATAGAGAGTCCGGGGGATGGGGTTTGGGCCGGTCTTGGAGATCAAGCCCTTTTTCATTGACCCACCCCTGATCCAGGCACTGAGGGATAGGTGGGATAGGACGAGCAGGGCCTTCCTGTTCCCCTGGGGCCATATGGTCCCGAGCTTGGAGGATGTAGCTTGGATCACCGGGCTACGGGTGGATGGTGAGGCGGTGAGCGGCATCATTTATGCCGACTACACCGAGCACACGTAGGACCTCCTGGGCTTGGACCCCCAGGGAGACGAGGACGGTGATCGGAGGATGGTAGGGCGGGTCGCCCTCCTAAAGACACTGGGGCTGGCGGGGATGCGACCGAGAGCAAAGGAGACGCTGCAGGAGTACGTGCAGCGGGCGGTGGGACTGGCGCGTGTGGCGTATGACCACGATCCAGAGGACACAGAGCGGGTGGACCGGGATCTCCGGAGGTTTCTGACTTTCTTCTTCGGCAAGATGCTTTTCACCACAAAGGGTGACGGCATCCACTGCCGATTTCTGGAGCTAATGGAGGACCTAGACCGGGTCGGTGAGTATGCCTGGGGTGTGGCCCTTTTGGCCCACACCTTTGCAGACCTCTCCGCCGGCACAGGGAGGGAGACCACCGTGGGCGGCTTTGCGCCCTTTCTACAGGTAGGAGCTTAGAATTCAATTTCACTTTGACTATGCATTTAAATTTTCCTGTGATTGCTTAAATGGTACTAATCGGTGTGTGCATGCAGGTGTGGAGCTACTACTACCTTCCCCTGGGTAGGGCGATGCAGGTGCATCCCAACGCGGTGCCACTCACGTGGAGGTGGCTACCGGTGGTGAGCACGACCACCTACGGATTCCAACTCGACATCCTCCGTCAGACAATCTGGGATTTCCCATCACTCCTGGTACGAACCACACCTCACTTTCCATAACTTGTGAATTGATATGAAATACTCATGTAGCTGAACTCCATGCAGGCCGTGTGGAGCCCTATGTAGGTGTGGGGGATGAGGGTCAGCCATGGGTGGAGAGTGGCCAGCCTCGGTTTGGGCGGGACCTGTGGGTCCATTGCCTAAACGAGATCGAGCCGCTCCGCCTACGGTTGGCCGCTTGAACTCTGGGCCTACACCAGGCATGGCTCTAGGTGGAGGAGCCCCGTGGGATTGGACAGAAGACGCGAGGGAAGGCAAAGACGGTTGACTGGCGTCTCCGCTTTCCCGACCAGCATGCGGATTGGCAGCAGGGCGGCCAGTCTGTGGAGTTTGACGCGGCCGACAGCCTCGCGTACTTGGAGCGCTTCCAGGAGGAGTACGGGGGACGTGACTACATGAGGCCTGCTAGGGTATGCACTTCTAAACTTTATATGCTTCCACTATGTTATGATATTCTAATCAAATGTGTGCATATGCAGGATGTGCATAATGACCTTATTGACACTCTCCGTGCCCAGCTAGCGGATACAAAGGCGCAGCTGGCTGAGGCACGATCGGCCCTAGAGACACTGGTAAGTGTAGAAAAATCGTACCTTCATCACTTATCTTACCGCCTACTGACTTGACTTCGAATTATTGCAGCGCACTGCCCGGACGTCAGTGGAGTATGCTGATACTGCTGGTGCTTCTTCGAGCCGAAGTGTTCCTGACTTGGAGATGGCCTCCCTTCGTGCGCAGTTGGTGGCGGCGAAGGCCAGGGCAGAGGAGGCAGAGCGCGATCTCTCTGCACGGGTAAGTAACCTTAATCAGATATGCATTGGATTGAACTGTTTTCAAACTTGCCTATGGTCGTCCTTCCTTGCAGTCAACGAGCTTCAGAGTGCCCTCACACGAGAGAGCAGCATTCGCGCCGAGGTGGCTGATCTGTCGCATTAGCTGTCCGAGTTGCGGACCCCAGCCTCCCAGCAGGACGCGGACCTTCCTCGTGACGCCGCGGAGTTACGCTTGAGGATTTTCTTGGAGCGGGAGGACCGCGAGAGGGAGAGAGATCGGTTGGCGGAGGAGCGCAGTGAGGATCGCCGCCAGTGGGAGGAGGAGTGCTGCCGGTGGTCTCAGGAGCGCAAGCGTCTGACGCAGCAGTCAGTGGACACCCGCACTAGTTTAGAGGTCTCTGAGCGCTTGCGGCAGGCGGCAGAGGACCGGTACCGACGCGGATGGGAGCGCGTGAGGGAGCAGGGGCGGTCCAACACCTATTCTGGGAGCCTCGTCGCGTCTTCCTCTCAGTACGAGAGGAATGTCCAGGAGGCGCGAGCTGCTCAGGGTTCTACGGGTTCGCGTGCCTCCATGAGGCCACCAGCTTCGCATCTGGCGGCAGACCCGGGCGAGGCCGAGAGCAGCCAGCGTCAGCGGCCTACGGAGGGTGAGGGTGAGAGTGTCTGGCCTGCAGGGGAGGGTGGCGAGTGTTAGGCCACTTTATCATGATATGTACTTCTTCTTACCTTTTGATGTATGCCCACTTGGGCTTTTTATGATGATGTACTAGGGGTTGGTCCTCTCCCCTTTTGGCCACACACACACACACACACACACACACACATATATATATATATATATATATATATATATATATATATATATATATATATATATATATATATATATTATATGCTCTTCTCTTCCTATGCCTGCAAATTCACTTGAACAAACAAGTTAAATACTCGTTCCGGCTCAGCCCCTTGCATATGAAACGTCATTTTTGGCTTTGTGGATTTGTCAAGGGGCTGAGCCTTTATTTAAAAGAAGTGAAAAAATGAAAGGACAACATGATGCAGTAGGATGCATTCATTAGTACTTACATATGAAACGTTGTATCTACATACAGCACGAAGAATGCTTTGAATATACACAAAATGAGAATATAGAATGTACAGATCTTTTGGATTTTTAAAATATCAGATTTTTTTTATTTTGAAAATATCTATTTTTTTTTTTGGATTTTGAGAATATCTATTTTTTTGGATTTTGAGAATATCTAATTTTTTGGATTTTGAGAATATCTATTTTTTTAGATTTTGAGATATCTTTTTTTTTTTAGAATATCTATTTTTTTGAATTTTGAGAATATCTATTTTTTTTGGATTTTGAGAATATCTATTTTTTTTATTTTTAGAATATCTAATTTTTTGATTTTGAGGATATCTATTTTTTTTTGGATTTTGAGAATATCTATTTTTTTTATTTTGAGAATATCTATTTTTTATTTTGAGAATATATGCCGCAACCTGGCCTGGTCCCTTCTAAGAAGACGTGCAGAACGAAAGGGGCCTGCTCAAATTGGAAATTCGTGGCACTTGGATCTGTCAATACTTGGTTGTCGTTAAGGATGCATTGATTACTCTTGAGTGTATTAGTCAGAGGTTGGACGTGCTTAAGTGGTGCCTTCATCCAAGGTCACTTTTGGCTACGTCCCCCTTGGTTGATTATTGTCTTGCCTTGATCCTAAAACCCACCTGGGGGAGAAGTGAAGAGAGTTCCAGGAAGTTTGCCAATGGTTCAAGAAACCTGAGGAAATAGTCACTCCTTCGTCCTAGACTCAGTGAATTTCGATTTTCTTTTGGGTTTGTGGGGTTCTTTGCACGCTTACGTCCAGGTCCATTTGGATCCCTGTGGGGACTTTGCCACTCTTGTCGTGCTGCACGCTTACGCCCAGGTCCGTTTTGGATCCCTGCGGGGACTTTGCCACTCTTGACGTGCTATAATTGATAAGCCTTGTTTTGGCTCTTTGGATTTGGATTTATCATTGATTTTCCCTTATTTTTCCCTTTTATACCTACGTTCACTGAGCTTCGAACAGATTTGTGAGGTCAACCCTCAAGTTTCCTTTTCTATTGGAAGACCGAAAGGAAGAGAATAGGTAATGCTTTAGGATCTTAGCGCGTCATTGATCTTCTTTGGGTTCCGTGCCTCTGGCTTCCAGGGGCTGGCGTGTATGTGTGTGGGTGTCGGCACCTCTAGCTAACCTTACCAAGAATAAGAAAAAACAAATTGACATTTTTCATCTTAGGGTCCTTATGCCACATAGATCCAAACAGCTACCTAGAGGTAGTATTTTTTAAAATACAACCCGTTCCATGGGTGAGAGAGCTCCTCGCCTTCTGCGTTCACTAGCCTATATGGGTTGCCTGGACCTATTGCTTTAATCACGAATGGACCTTCCCAATTAGGTTGGAGTTTTGACCTAGGACCTCAAGGTTTCACAAAGATTCTTTTAATAACCATTTCACCGACCTTAAATTTTCTCGATAACCTTCTTTTGATGAAAATGAGCAAGTCTATTTTGGTATACCATTGTATGTTCTGCGGTGACCAGTCGCTTCTCGTCTAAGAGTTCCAGTTGTGCTAGGAGCGATTCACGTCGCTCATTGATTGACAAGTCCTTGTCAAGCTGGATTCTTAGCGAGGGAACGAGATTCTCGTATGGTACTACTGCCTCCATCCCGTAGGTGAGGGAGAACGGTGTCTGCCCAGTAGGAGTACGGATTGAAGTGCGGTAGGCCCACAGAGCTTCTATAAGCTTTTCTGGCCAATCCGAGAATCTGTTAGTCTCACACGTTCTTCTTAACAATTTTAATCAAGGTTTTATTAGTGGCTTCTGCCTAGCCATTGCCTTGCAGATAATATGGAGATCAATGATGCAATGCAATTTTATACCTGTTGTAGAGGTCACGCAGCTCTTGAGATATGAACTGGGGCCCGTTGTCGGTGATGATGGTGTCTGGGATACCAAACCTGGTGATGATATTTTTCATGATGAATCTGCACACGGTTGTTGCCTTGACTTCCGCATATGCTTCGGCTTCTGCCCTTGGTGAAGTACTCCGTTGCGGTAAGGATATATGATTTGACCTTGCTCTGGGAGTTGGGGTCGCCAAGGGGGCCAATGATGTCGAAAGCCCACATAGCGAAAGGCCATGGGGAGGATATCGGGTGGAGCGAGGAGGATGGAGAATGAATTTTGTCGGCGTGCATTTACACTTGACATCGACGGACAAAGATGGAACAATCCTCTTCTAGAGTAGGCCAAAAGAACCTTGCCTAAGGATATTCTTGGCTAGCATTTGACTATTCACATGGCCTCCACAAATGCCCGAATGGGCCTCTTCAACAACCTTTACGGCTTCTTCTTCATCCAGGCATCTAAGCAAAACTCCATAAAAACCCCTTCTATAAAGAGCATTTCCAACCAATGTATACTTTTGGGATAATCTCCTTATTGCTCTCTTCTCATCGGCTGTGGCTTCCTCAGGATACGACTGGTTTCTGCAATACCTAGCTATCTCATAATACAATGGCTTTTCATCATCCTCCATTTCTTCTTCCAGTTCTATCAACATGATCTTGGTTTTACTTCTCCTTTTTGCGTTCTTTAGCACTTTTTCCTTAACCTAGAGAAAGTTAGGATCTAGAATGACAGGAACATGATGGCGCTCAATCTGAATGCTGCCATGATCCCCAGGATAGCACATATTCATGGTTGCGCCAACTGTGGCGAGGGCATCGTCTAGGAGATTCTGATGACGAGGGACATGGAAAAAAACTAGCTTGGAGAATAGCTTGGCATAAGCTGAGGCAAGTTATTGATACGGCTTGAGTTTCGGATCGCGAGTGACATATTTGGTGAGCACTTGGCGCAAAACCAGCTGACTATCACCTACGATTCGCAGGTGGGTGACACCATAGAAATGGGCGAGCTCCAGACCAGCCAACAATGCTTCATATTCGGCGATGTTATTGGTGGTAGGAAAATCCAGTTTATGAGCTCGTGGAATGGTGACACCTTCAGGTGATAGCAGAGCAATCCCGATGCCCTTCTCGTGAGAATTCTGAGCTCCATCAAAATATAATGCCCACATAGGATCAGATTGGCTAAGGGACATCAATTCTTCATCTGGAAACTCTGAACGGGCCGGATCGAATCGGGGAATAGGTGATGAGCGAGATGCTTCGCTATGGCATAGCCTTTAATCGATTTCTACTGAATATAGGTGATCTCAAACTGAGAGAGAAAGCTTTGCCATCGCGCTAGCCTATCAGTTAGAACATATTTTTCAAGGAGAAACTTGATAGGATTCATTCGGGCGATGAGATGGACTTCGTGAGCAAGAAAGTAGTGCTTCAGTTTATGCACTACCCACACGAGCGCGGCACAGGTTTTCTCCATTGCGGAGTACCTTTGCTTGCAGGGGTTGAGAAGCTTAGATAGGTAGTATGCTGCCCTTTCCTTGCCTTCTTCGTCAACTTGCGTGAGGACAGCTCCCACCGAATCTTCCAGGATAGATACATAAAGTATAAGAGGCTTACCTGGAATTGGCCGCCTTAAGAAAGGGGGATTAGCCAAATAATCCTTAAGTCTGTCAAAAGCCGCCTGACACTTCTCATCCCAACAAAATTCGACTCCCGGCTTGGTGAGGTTGTAGAAGGGTCTACACCTCTGCGAGTGTTGGGAGACGAATCAGTGAATAAACTGCAGCCTCCCGATTAACCCTCGAACTTCCTTCAAATTTTAAGGAGGAGGCATTTCTCTTATTGCATTTGCCTTGTTGGGATCAATTTCTATGCCCCTCTTGCTCACGATGAAACCTAGGAGCTTACCCGACAAAACACCAAATACACACTTTTTGTGGTTCATCTTCAATTGGTATTCCCTTGCTCTCTGCAGGACTCTCTTCAGAACCCTGGGATGTTCAACCATCATCTTAGATTTTACCACCAGGTCATCCACATAAACCTCGATAAAAATGTGGATCATATCATGAAAAATAGCCATCATAGCCCTTTCGTAAGTGGCTCCAGCATTCTTGAGTCCAAACGGCATGACCACATACAATAAGTTCCCCAAGGCGTAGTGAACGAAGTCTTCTCCTGGTCTTCCTCAGCCAACTTAATCTGATTGTATCCTGAGAACCATCCATGAAGGAGAGGGTTTCATATCCAGCCGTGTTGTCAATGAGCACATCTAGGTGAGGTAGTTGGAAATCATCCTTAGGACACGCGCGGTGAGGTCCCAAAAGTTGATACAAATTCTAACCTTTCCATCCTTCTTCATAACCGGGACGATGTTTGCCACCCAATTTGGATAGAGTACAACTCTAATGAACCTGGCTTTGTGGAGCTTGTCGACTTCATCCTTCATTTTCAAAGCCATTTGGGGGTGGAAATGCCTCAATCGCTACTTAACGGCAATGGACCCCGGCTTAAGGGTAAGACGATGCTCAACTAGCGCGGGGTCCAACCCAGGCATATCTTCATAGCTCCATGCAAACGCGTCCTTAAACTCCCTGAGAACCTCAATAATTGCCTCCTCTTCTACTGATGATAAATTACTGCTTATGAGGATGATCCTAGGTTCTTCCTCGGTTCCCAGATTGATTTCTTTGGTGATTTCCTCTACAGCGGCTGACGGTTCATCAAATCTTTTTACTCCACTTGCGACCGCGTCAGCCTCACCCTCATGCTCCTCATCACCTTCTTCAGTTGGGTTGTCGTCATCCATGATCTCATAGACTCCGAATCCATCATCAATAAAGCATATTGATTGCTCACATTCCAGATCCGACAACTGCAAAGGCTCCTCTACAAATTCTAGAACTGCTTAGCATGCCCTGCATCTACGGGCTAGGTCTACTAGGAAGCGGTGCAGAACCCTCCTACCCTTGGACTTCTTTTCTAACACTACCCCTAATTGGTTACTACCTTTACCTAGACTGGAGCTACAGCTACTGGAATCTACAAGCGAACGAAAAGCAGTAAATGCTGGATCCCACGAGGGGGAGGATGGAGAAAGATTTAAAGGAGGAAAAGCAGTAACAACCGAGTCCCGCGTGGGGGAATTAGGAAAAGCAGGATCCCGCGATGGGGAAAATGAAGGAGAAAAAGCAATAACATTCCCCTGCGAGGGGGGAGGATTATTGAAAATAGCAAATGCCCCTTGTGCGAAAGGGGGTGGGAGGTTGGTCAAAGGACCGAAGAAGGGTTGCCCGTCGGCTGGGGCACACTCGGGGGTGAGGAAAGAAGTTTCCTCAAACGAGATGGTGGGATCGGCCATTGTGAAGCTACGGCCTTGGGGGCCCCTCCTTGCTAGTGTATGCGAAAGGAGGGAACGAAGAGGGAGTGCCAGGGCTCAAAGATCGGGGAGAGCGATTGAAGGCAAGTTTCTGTTCTGGGGATGCAGTGAGAGCTGTTCGACTGCAGGGAGACAGTGGTTTTCAAAAGAGAGTGGAAGAAAGGGGCTATGGTGGGCGCAGGGCCCATGGGAAAGGGGAAGGACGCATTGCTTGGGGAATGAGGGGGGTGTCAAGTAGTCTGTCCGGAGAGAGTGGGGAGGCAAGACTGCTAGACGAGAAAGTTCGAGTTTGAGGAAGAGGGAATCACTTTTAAGGGAGGGGAGGATTGCAGTGAGAAAGAGGGAAGAAGATCACAGTGAGGCCGAGGGGAGAGGACGAGGCGAGATTGCCAACTGAGAAAGTTTATCTAGGAGCAGGAGTTCAAGAGAAGAAGAATTGTTGTGAACAGGAGGGGTGGTGAGTGTTTGCTTGGGAGGGTGCCGAGAAATCACCAAGTAGGGTACTGGCGCCCGAGGAATGCTTATAAGGAAGGAGGGACCATGCAGTGGCCTGCAGGAGGGGGTGCAATGCTTGGAGAGAGGGAGAAAGTGAGTGCATTGCCCGAAGGAGAGAGAAGAGACACAGGCGCGATGCCTGGAGAAGAGGAAACTATGGACGCGTTGTCCAGAGAATTTGGGAGAGTGAGCACGGTGCCCAGAACTAAGATTGACGTGGGCACGATGCCCGAAATGAGAACTGAAATGGGCGCGATGCCCAGATTTGAACCTGAAATGGGCGCAGTGCCCGTGGTTGGATTTGGAGGGGGCGTGTTGCCTGAATTTGGAGTTGGAGTGGGCGGTTTGCCCACGGTGGAATTGGGAACGGGCACGATGCCCGAGGAGGATGGACTTACCCTGAGCCTAGTTGCGGCCGTAGTTGCTTCTTTGGCTTGCATGCCTTGGTCCGTATCTGGTTGTTGCTCATCCTCCTCCAGTGCGAAGTGTTGGTCGAGAGAAGTTGCCACATTGCTCATATCGAACCATTTGCTCCATTCCGGCTCTAGCTCAACTTTTCTGATACTCTTAGCTGGCCTGTGATTAGTTGTATCCCGATATATAGCCGGAGATGACTGACAAGTGGATCCGACAATGACAGTTGATGCTTGCTCACCTCCCAGCTGTAGTGGTCCTCTCCTAAAATGTTCATATAGTACCCAAGTGAGGGGTTCCTCAAGTTTTTGCTTGGTCTTCCCTGGTTTATAACCCAACCCTGCCTTGGGTCTTATCTTGTAGTCCTTTCTTATATCTGTTCTGCCTTGCAGTTGTGCTCCCAACCCCTTACCTGGCTGGTATCCCATCTGTTTCATAATATACCATCCCTTTTCAGTAATGATTTTGCTTCTTCTGCTAGCATTAACAGACGGACTATTCAGGCCCGAGTACATGCTTGGCGCGCCCAATATTGACATTAAGGGCTGATTGCTGGGCCAAATGGAAGGGACCGAGTTGTCTGTCATGGCGTCCACTTCTGCGATTGCGGGCTTGCTGGCCACCTTGACAATTCGCCCCTTGTATGGGAACTTGAGGCATTGGTGGACGGTAGAGATAACTACGCCGAGGGCCTGAGTGAATGGCCTGCCCAGGATCATGCGATAACTCGGATCCAAATCCAGAATGTGGAAGTCTATTTCAGTGATAGATGGACCCAGGCCAATTTTCAATGTGACGACCCCTTTGGATGACCTACTAGTGTTGTCGTAGGTCGTGACAGTGATGGCAGCAGGTCAAATTGACTGTGCCGTCACCCCGCAGAGTTCCAACGTGTCAGAGGACACGTCATTGATTGATGCCCCCGAGTCGACCAGACACCGAGATATGCGGATCCCGTTGATGCTGACTGTGAGGCATATAGCATACCGCTAAAACTCGACCGGCGCTAATTCTTCTTTATGAAACATAATGGCTGGGTGCGAGCTTGTGGGTGTTAATACTGCACTAATCTGGTTTACTGGCAAGTCCTCGTTCACCATTACTTTTTGTAAATATTGCATGAGGGCTTCTTGATGGACCACCGACCTCTTAATCAATTCCAGAATGGAGATTCTAGCCGGGGTCTTATCTAAATGCTTCAACAAATCATATTGCGTCCCTGGGATGGACTCCTCTAGTTGGACCTCTTCTTCTTCTTGGGGTGCCAAGGTCTGCTCTTGCTACTGGGGAAACATCCTGTTGAACATTCGCCCACTCCGGAGCACCATTGTTGCCTCAGGGGTATTTCCCGATATTGTTGTTGGAATTGACTGAGTAGAAGCAGAAGGGGAGGAGGTTGAGGGTTGGTCGAAAAACATCTGGTGCGGTAATTGGATAGTTGCTGCACCGAAGGGTTGAGTGGGGATACGGAGAAAGGGGGCTCGATGATTGGGGTTAATGAAGGGTACAATTGATGGCGTGTGGAGAAGAGGTGGGTTGGGTGATGGTGGTTGTGGGACTGTGGTAGAATGGGATGTATAGATTGGTTGGGGTGGGGTGGTGGAAGGGTTGCACAGGAAGGGGGCTTGTATGCTGGCGGGTGGAGGCGCCGTAGGGGTGGTGGACTGGCGGGTGAGCGTTGAGTAGGCGATTTGTCTGGATGGCGTGGTGTGCTGGGTAGGGATGTGTAGGAAGGATGGTAGTGGATTATCGGGAGTAGGTGTACGGATGAAGGGCGGCAGGTGAAGGATGACTGGGAAGGTGGGGTGGATGTAGAGACTACTTCCGTCGGCCGATTGGAAACTTCATGTTGGGGAGATATTCTAAAGGCGTTAACTTGCTGATTCGGAGTCTGGTGCTCCGGGAGTGGGTTCTGGACAATGCCCATACTAGGCTGCTATTGGGGCTGGGGTTGCTGCTGCTGCGGCTGCTGTTGTTGTTGTTCCTGCCTAGCCATCCTTCGTGCTTTCATTTCTGCAATGAACTTCTTCATTTCTTCCTAGTCAATGCCTCCACTGTCGTTCAGATTATAGATGTAGTCTTCGAAGTGGAAGCATGCTTCCAGGGTGTGGCTTGGGCCTCGGTGGAACTCACAATACCGCGAGGTGTCAATATTGGGCGGCCATTGCAGCCTTTCCCTAGGCAAAGTGAGTGCGCCAGCAGCCATTAGGGCGTTAAAGCTATCTGGTAGGGTTTCTGGTAATGTGGGGTAGTGAGTCCTTCTTGGGCCAATGGGCTGTCGGGGTGGTTGAGGCTCATAGTTCCCTAGAGGAGGGACCTGATTGTATTGGGGAGATGCCGGAGGGGGTTGTTGGGGTTGGTACTGTGGTGGAGTGGGCTGCCGGTATTGAGGCTGCGAAGGCTGTCGGTATTGTGGCTGTAGAGGTTGTTGATGGTACGGGGGAGGTTGTTGATACTGTGGCCTCTGAGGTTGCTGGTAATATGAAGGCTGTTGAGGTTACTGAGGCTGCTGAGGTTGCTGAGGTGGCGTTCTGAACAGCGGTGGGTTGTTGGTTCTTGGAGTGGGTTGTTCGGGTTGTGGGGTTCGGGCGTTGGCATTGGGTCGGTTGGTGGAAAGATTGGGGCTGCTCATTGCACTCACTTGCTCATTATGAATGACACCCTCTGTCGTGGGACCGCCAACTAGAGCACCACTGGTTTTCTTGAATGCCCGAGTTTTGGACTCGAACATGGCCATAATAGGGGAGTCCTTTAGCTGTGTCTGAATATATCGTGCCCTTTCATACAGTTCCTCCATTGTCGTTAGCTTGTTCATGGCCAGGATGTGTTTGAATTGAGGTGTGGCGTTTGCTGTGATCATTTTAACTTGCTCGGCTTTAGATAGCGGGTCCCTTAGTCTTTCGGCCAGTGCGCTCCATCTATCAGCAAAATGTGTGAATTCTTTGTCCGTCCTCATCTTTTCAGCCACTAGATCGGTAATTGATAGTGCCGGACCAACTCTGTCTCTGTACCTCTGCAAGAATTTCCTCTACACGGTCTCAAAATCCTCAGCATCTGTAGGTTCTAATGAATAGAACCACTCATGGCGGGCCCATCCAAGGATCGTCGGAACAGGAAAGTAAGGGCCCGATTATCGCTTTGCCAAAAGGAGATTCGTACATGAATTCTTTTAGATGCACAAACGGATTGTCGTGCCATTGTAGTGGCGAAAATCGGCATCTCAGAGGGAGGAAGGTAAAAGACTGCCAGGAAGGGAGCGCCAGTTCGAAGAGTCTTTGGGTGTGGACACCCTTTTGAAATCTTGTTCGGCTTACTCACCTTCGCTAAGAGGATTGGGCGAGTTGATCAACGGAAGATTTGGGAGGTGCCCCCGGAGAAAGTGGTGGGGGCATCTACCTGAACAAGATAATGTGTAGATGGATACCGGTCGGTAGGGAGACATGAGCCGGGACCCGGGGTTGGTGAACGGGCCTTGCAGCATCGGTGCTTGCCGAATATAAGGAAGGATGCTTCCCCACGGGACTGTGGGCAGGACTGGATGATGGAATGGGCCCCGAGGGGGAGGAGAAGTCGGCCGTCGGGTCACGAGCGGATTGAGTCTGGACACCTGCATTCGGGTGGGAGAGATGGACAGGATCAACAACAGACTTGCCTTCGAGGGCAGCCTGGACCTCCTGAAGCTGACAGGCTTGGAGGCTCTGGAGGATATCTATGATTTGGGATATATCAAATGGGGAGGAGGTGTTCCCAGCGTCATGCCTTGTCGAGACGTGGGGAGCCTGGACATCCATCGCATTGACACGCAGACTGGACGGATCGGCATAAGCCCGGTTCTGAATTTGGGGAAGTTGCTGGTCGGGATCATACAACTCATCATACATATTCTCATAACTCATACCATCGTTCTCGGCCATTGAGAGGGATCGGCCGGAACGTAGCTGCATACGAGATTCTAAAGACACACAGTATAATTTAACAAGCAACTAACAGACAACTACTCAAACGAGTTTGAGAGAAGGAGTTAATGACTTTTAAATCACAGACTTGAAAAATGATTACATCCACTTAAATATTCAATATGTCTTAATGTGGATTTTAATGACAATGTCTCTCCAAAGTAGGTGTGAACCTAAAGTAGGTGAGATGACAACTTCAGTTTTTTTTTCTAAACAACTCCCTTGCACGCAATAGGTCTTCTAAACTCGGGTCAACAGAGCGGTACAACCAGCTCGGTTCATCGTGAGTGTAGCGTTTCGGGTTTTATTGGACCCTTATCGGATCCTTAGCGGGTATGCTTAAGGATCTGTGTCGGTTGACGTCCGGGGGGTTTGACGTCGGCTTTGTGTTGGCGGCAAGGGTGTTGCCATTGGCAGGTCTTTGGCGTCCATCGATCTTGCCGTTAGCTGTAGGTTCCAGAGTTTTGCGGAGCTAGAACTTGGCGACATGCGATGTGGACGTCAAGTGTTGGCGGTTCAGTTGGCGGCAATAGGGGTTGACGTCAACGGATTCGGCCTGTGTTTTTAGGGGCAACCCGAGGGCTGTTTTCCCTCATCCTCTCCTCTCTTTTTCCCTCCTCTTTCACCTGTGTTCTTCTCCAGCACTTCCGGTTGCTGACGGGAGCACGTGGGATGGTCGTGATGCGCGTGGCGGTGGCGGATCGGACGGGAAATGACGGATTGAACGGCGATTCTTGCGAGAAGCTCCTGGGGGTTCGGCGCGAATCGAGGTTTACGTGGAGTTTTTAAGCGTTTCTGAGGTAGGGACGTAAACCCTTTAGCTCCCTTGTGTGTTATTCTATGCATGTGCGCGTGTGATTTGCGTAGAATCGAGCTTTGGGGAGGGTTTTTCTCCATGCCGGGTTTTAGGGTGTTTTGCCCGATCCATGTGTTGGATCGTGTTTTACCGGCATTGTGGTAGTGTAGTGTGATGTAGGGGAGTGTTTCCCTACATCAGGTTGTGGTTTGTGGGGCGGATTTGCCCTGTGTAGGAATCAGCTGGGGACTGGTTCAGCTGCTGGAGGCTGAAGAAGTCAACGTCAAGGGATGTTGACGTTGAGCTCTTCAGGGAAGAGGTAAACGGCGTGATCCCTTGCCGTTAAGCTCTTCAGGGGAGAACTAGACGGCGAGATCTGTGTCATCAGGTTCTTCAGGTAGGATATAAACGGCATGATCCTTTGCCGCCGAGTTTGAGTAAACGGCCAACCTGTGACCGTCTACCTTTTGTTAGCGGCAGTCGATGCTGTCGTTTACTGTTTGCTTGGCAACATGTGATACTGTCGTTTACTTCCTGGTTGGCGGCGATCGATGTTGCCATCTACCTGCAGGTGAGTTCCCAGCAAGCTGTACTTTCTCTTTTTCCGTGGTTTGAGGTGTTGACATGCGGTGTTCGCCTGTTAGCACAGTCTGCCAGGTGTAGAGAGTGTCTCTGCCTGTGCTCGTGTTGTGTTTGGCAGTGTTGTGACGTTGACACGTGGTGTCCGTCTGTTGCGCGGTACTTCAGACGTTGAGAGTGTTTCCGCCTGTACTTGTGTTGGGGGTTGCCGCGTGCCCGTTTCTGTTGTGTTTCCTAGGCGTGGGTGCGACTCCGTCTAGATGACTAGTGTGTGGTTATCCTCCACTAGTGAGCCAGGACGCCGAGTGCGACTCTGTCCTGTGCGTACTCCTTGTGGTGGTTTTGAGCCGGTCTCCGTGGAGCCCCTTCTCTACCGCTAGGTCAGGCGTAGGGGGAAAACCGGTCGTGGACCAGACGCGAGAGAGAGCGTCTGTAGTGTGCACACGTGGTTAGGGTTGAGACTCTGTGGTGCCGGGACGCCGAGCACACAGACCCTACTAGTCCTACTTTGTGAGAGTGTGTGAGCTCTTGCTTGTGAGCTTGTTGTGTGTCTGTGCTTGTAGTGCTGTCGAGCCTGCGAGGTTCCATTTTCTCAGTGCGCTCCTGAGGGAGTTGCGTACTACTTACCGTTCCTGTGTGTTGTACGCTGTGAGTGTTTACTTACTGAGCTTTCTTTCCTGCTTAGTAGTTCTGTTACCGGTAGGGGTTAGTTGCCCTACTGGGTCTCTTTCCGGAGACTCACTCCCTTTTCCCCAGGTGTTCGTGTGCGGCTCTCGAGGCTGTGGAGCCTTGTCTCTCCGTTGCTGGTCTTGCTTGGCTACTGTGAGTGGTACTTTTCTTTGTACCCACTGTACTCTTGCGTTTAGCTTTGTCTCTGAGTTGTTCTTGTGTTAATTGTTTTAATTTATAGCGTGTACATTTGTTTATATGTTCTCCTCAGGCACTCCTTTCTTACCCTTTCGAGTTTTGGCTCGTGGGTTAGCGGGTCAGGATTCGGGTTACTGGTTGGTTACTGGTAATGCGGATCTTGGGTCGTTACAGTGAGGGAATCCACGGGGTACGGAGACTTACAGAGGTCCCGATGAGAATTCTCTAGCCCATTGAGACGGAATGCCCAATGGGGAGATAGCCCTCACTGAGAAGGTGTGTGGATCCTAGGGGAGGAGAGAAGGAGGTCCCTCGGCCGAAATGCCCTGCAGATGCCAAACAATACAAAGATAGCACAGATGGCAGGAATACTGGTGCTCTGTGACAGACTGAATCGCATCCAGTACAGTGGGCGCGATTCAATAAAGGCGTCTGGTCTGTTGACCGCGGATCTGACTGCTCCTAGAAGCTGTAAGAGCCGAGGTAACTCCCTCTGGACTCTGTCACAAAAAGCGTCTGATCAAGCCGCCGCGCAAACCAGGAACAGAAAAGGCGTCTGCTGCACTAGACGCGAATCAAACATGCAATCTTAGAACAAAGAAAACAACAGGAAACCTGACAGATATGCTTTCCACAATTTTTATACGAGGAAGGAAATTTCACATGGAGATGCTTTTTTCAGGTGAAAATAAGTACACGGGGAGGGGATCATGGTGGTATTTTTTTTTAATTTTTTTTCCTTTTAATCCACAGATTTCATGTAGGAAGTGTAGCAAAAGAAAATGAGGGAAAAATACGACCACGAAATGGTAATGGCGATGGGAATCCCAAATGGCACCACGTGGGGTGCGGAAAGGGGAAGATTGTACCACGTGGGGTACGAAGGAGGGGCACACGTGGGTGCCGAAGGAGGTAACCAGGATCAAAAGAAGAAGGGTCCCATCGCAATCACCAAGTTGTAGATGGCATTTTTTCCCGACAACTCCGAGAACACTCGTCCCACGACGGGAAATAAGGGATTTTTAAAAGGTAATTAGGGTGTAAAAGAATGGAAATGGGACCGATGGCGTAAAAAAAAAAGGACAAAACAAAAGAAAAGGGGTGCGTGCGTGTATGCACGAGGAAAGTGTCGCGATCGCCAGGTGCACGTAGGCACCGGATGTGACGGGCGGAAAGGAAATGGCGTGGTGTACTTACCTTCACCCGAAGAAAAGCGCGGGAATGTATGGTGGATTCTCCTTCCTTCTTACGCCAGCCGCCGACGAAGAAGATTCGATGCCGATTACCTCGCAAAAGGGAAAACAACAAGGAACAAGTAAAAGGGAGGTTAGACTATGAAGTGCAGTAAATGTTCGCGGATTAAAGTGTGGAAAAACATGTAAATGAAAGGTAACACACCTCGTGGATGTAGTGTTAAACCCCCAGGGAGTAGGTGGGTAAAGAAATGCCATGTGTGTGTGTGTGTGTGTGTGAAGATGTGCAATGCATGCGTTAACTAACACGAAAAAAAGGAAAGAAAAGAAGAAAAAAGGAATGAAAGAAGATGGAGAGGCGGAGTGGCGGCGTAGCCCGATGGCGAGGTGATGAGGATGGGGGTGACGTCGGTGTGGCTCCCCCGCCGCTCCCTGACACTCAAGAAGCTCCGGCTCATGAATGAGATGACGTGAAGGCGACGTGTGCGTAGCGTGCCGCCTCCGAAACACAAGCTTTCGATCCGATGAAATCCCGCCTTAGAAGTTGGAGAGTTGGAGTCCGGAGGTTGGAGTGGGAATTTGACAGGGCTTCGCCGTCGTTCCTATCTCTTGTAATGAGGATCTCTCGGGTCTGTATTTATAGCCAAAATCGTGTCCAATCTAGAGGCTGCCTATTACAACTTAAAGGCGTCCGCCTGACAGACCGCGCTTCATAAAATCACTTGATTTGCGCATGATTAGACATTTTCATGATGATTGTAGCTGTAAGCTAGGTTCTGAATCGCATCTGGGTGTCTGGCCGTGTTTTCTTAGGTATATCGAATCTTTGATGAAATCCGATCCTTGATTTGATATTTATAAAATGTGGTGAGCCGCCCAAACGTGTTTCAAACAAACATCATGATTGTTGACATGGCGTCCATTAAATGGAGCTGACTGGGCGCGGTCAGAATCTTTGACCTTAAAAGGTGGCGGGGTGGCTGGACACGCATTAAGCGCGTCCACCGTTCCGGCTGCAGATCAGCTCTGTAAATGGGCATCCTCTGCATTGGCCGCGAATAGATGAAGCTTGACAGACCCTTGAAAAGAGATCTCAAAACCTTAGAAAAATCTAGAAGATAGAAAATCACTCACGAGGTTAATGGAAGAGCCACTTCGAGGCGTCATGGTATAACATGGAATTTGCTCGGTGTTGCCAAATTGGCGTGTCTACAACTGCGGGGACGACGCCTACCGCCCCCCGCCTACTCTGCTCGACGCGCGCCCTGCCGCTGATGAGAAGTCTCACCTGGAAAAGGAAGGATGAATATATATATACAATTAAATAAATAACAACATTTATATCTTCTACTATACAAAGAAAAGTGCGGAAGTGAAGCTACAAACTAGCAACGGTATGGAAAGACACCATGGTCAGAAAGTCTGTAGAACCTGCATGAAGTGACCACCACATGGCTGGAAATACAGACAGAGCGAACCCTGCCTAGACAAGAGACACTAGCTATGGAAACCGCTACCACTAGTCAACCGGTCAGGTGCGTCCACTAACGTCTTATCCTTGACCCAGGTCCAAAACCTCCACTCTCGTAAGAGTGGGGGCAGGAACGGAAAGTACACAACAGTAAACGCCGTAGTCTGGCTGGACTACGGTCCCACGCCTAGCCTGTCTAAGTGGTTTCGGGGCCACAAAGAGCAAGATAGTGAGAAAAGGACTGACTGGCCTGTGCCACAAAGGACTCCAAACGACCTCGGCGTCCCAGACCAACCAAGAGAGCTCTGCAAAATACTCAACACCACTGTCCTAACCACCGATTTTTCCCTCCGCTCCAGAGTCCGTGACTCAAGCACGCCCGCCTCCCGGAGTACTCCCTCTACAGGCGCAACGGTAACAACCTCTCTCACAGGACAAGCCCTCAAGTGCTGAGCATCGGGAAAATGACTATTGTAGGACAGTACTGGGAACTAGCACTGGTGCCACGGGTACAGAAAGAACCGGAAACGGAAAAGACTCCACGAGAAACGGAACTCCACAAGACTTACTTGCCTCTGATGTTGTCGTGACGCATCGGGCCGTCACGACACTGTCGTGAAGCCCAAGGCCGTCGTGACCATGTCGGGAAGCCTCAGAGCATTGCGATGATGTTGCGGTGGCCTCTCCGGTCGCGACATCATCGCGACCTATATAGCGGTCGCGATCTCAGCCAAGAGGGGTCCCGATACAGTCCTCCCAAGGACCACCCCAAAATCAATACAAACCATCCACAAGGGGGAGGGGAGCATGGGAAACACGGGGGAAAGCTTGTAAATAACCAAACCACCCTCAACACCCCATAAAACATGGATTACAAGGAATCTACACTCGAGGAAAACCTCACTCACAGAGAGCATGATCCTCACACCCCACGACCCCAAACCACGGAGGAACGAGCTCAAAAGTAGAAGGGAGCATGCTTAGAATGAGTGGGAGAAGAGGGTCCCTACCTCTAAGAGTAGATCCGACCCGTTGGGGCCTTCAGGCCAGAATGGCCACCTCCTCCTCGCTCCAAGCACCATGAGCACATCCCCTACACGATGGAGACGACACCTCCTCACCACGAGCACCACAAACGCCAAGAACTGTTGGAGAATGCGAGAGAGCTCGGGAGAGGAAGAAGGGAGAAGAAGATGAAGGAAAGGGAGAGAGGGGGAAATGGGGCGCCGGCCTCAGTTTTAAACCGATGGGCTCCGAGACGTGACGGGTCGGCCTGGCGTGACAACAAGCTTGTCGCGACGCCCCCGTGCGTCGCAGCCATGTCGCGACAGCCACCTCTGGTGTGACCCCAAAAAGTGGTCAAACCTCGAAGACCCGGAAGCCAGAACGCGACGACCTGACAGGTCGCGTCAATGTTGTATGCACCTAACACCCGACAAAGCCATTCTGATAGAAAGGACAGCGGTCAAATCGGTCAGAAAAGTAGTTGCGTCGGCTTTAGACGCCGTGACCAGAATGCGATGCCCACCCCCGTCGCGACCATGTCGCGACGACCAGGGTGTCTGCCGCGACTTGGGGACAAGGCCAAAGGCCCAAGAGAGCCGGGTCTTACAACATCAGATGTTACCCATCAGATCAACTACTACTGATGAATTCCTCAATGCAAACCAAATGAAACTATCAACTATGTCTTTAAACTCCTCTGTTACAACTCCATTAACTATTCCATGGTACATCCATGACCAATTCTCATACGACATTTTTCCTACACAGATTAAATGTCATCTCACGAGCATCACTAAAAAATGTATAACAACTTAAGAGGTTCACCATAAAATCCTTTGTTGGCCATTTGATGAGTTAAAACCCAACCCACCCTCACATCGTTCAAGTAAGTCAAAATGAATAGGTAGCACATATTAATTAGATTATCACTTTTTACCCATTCATGAATATTTGATCCCACTCAGATGGTCATTAATTTACTATATGTTTGTACACTTTTCTGAAAATTTTGACAGTATCTCCCCACACCTCTCTGATATACCAGAATATTTAATGATTAAGAAATTTTCTTAAACATTTATTTCTAAGTGGCTAAGAAAATATTTAAAATCAATAAAGGTATACCAGAGAGAAGTGAGAACGCGCAACCAAAATTTTTAACAACTGTACAAACACATAGTAAATAACCACCTAACTGCGATCAAACATTCACAGACTGTCCAAAACGGGACAATTCAAGACTTTGAGTTAGATTACACGTTCTCATTATTGAAAATATGACTCAGGCACATCAATCCCAAAGTCTTGAATGGGAAGGTTCATTAACATGGGCTTAACACACTCTCGTGAGATGTGTGCAGTGATAAATTGCTATACATGCAAAGATAAAATTTAAAAACCACATAAATATGAAAGGAAAATGAAAATAAAATATTACATGTGAACAAGTGCAATATTAACCAAATTCACACATACATGTAAATGAATTATATTAAAGTAAGAAGTGCAATACTAATCACTAAATTGAAAATAAATAATTAAAAGCAATCCATATAATAGTGTCCTATTGAATTAAGTTTGAATCAATGATCTAATATCTAGAAGGAAGAGTTTGTACTAAATATTTTTTTTCCTGAATTGGGATATATACCTCAGTAGTGTTTCCATTTGGCTTCTTTACATCCCATGTTTCAATATGTAAGCATATGTGATTTCTATTTATAGGAGTTGTTTGGGGTTAAAGGCCCATTTGCACTGCTATGTCATGGAGTGCACATATCCTATTTGAATTGAGATGCACATTTCATTAGGGTTTGCATTGACTTATTTATACCCCATCTTACATTGCATAGGTACATGGGGTTTCTTATCATCATGCTTGGAGTCAAAGCCCCATTTGCTTTGCTTTCCTCATATGAGAAAAGGGATTTTAACAGTCTTGTTTGGGACCCTTTTAAAGACATATAATTTAAAAATGTTGGGTGGACACGTCTACTTGGAGATGGATGGAGGCTCTCATAGCTCAATATGCTCATTGGTTTTGTTCACAATCTAAAAGAAAAAAACCTCCTCCTTTAGAAGAAGAAATCAAGCAAGGATGACATAGGGCAAAAGATGTGAAAAGACAATGACTCAATGCAAAAATAATTGATCCTAACCGCATACCACATTTCTCCACAAAATATATCATCATTTGACCAAATAAAAAAATGTGCTATATATCGAGGGACGATAAAAAGGTTCAAAAAAATGTGCTATTGAAGATGGACATTTCATTATGTATTAAAAATCTAAACTCTAACTCAAAATTTATACATTGAGTTGAGGAAATTTTATATGGATAAAAAGAAAAGATATTTTTGATATACATATATATATATATATCACTTACTCAAATTTAAAATAATGAGTGGAAAAAACTGTACAAGTTATAAATATAGTTATATTTTCATTACTATTTAATGTGAACTATTGTTTATACTTCTAGACCAATCGACTGTATAAATAACTCTCGGACTGTATAAATTTCATGTGAGCATGATGATCTTATTCTCTTGATGAAGACCTGTCATCTTACATGTCAGTTATTTTCTCATTGCAAGCAAAATTGGGAATGAGCATTATGATGTGTTTATTTTTTATGATGATTATATTACAAAATCCTGTTCTTTTTTCTAAATCACTACTTGGACACTAGAAAATTTAGATCAATGCAAGGGAATCAAATCCTACACAAGTACATGATTTCCTATCAAATTAAGAGATCAAGGCAATCACTCATTCAATGAACATTGTAGTATTTCAAATTTCAAGGACAAATAGACTATGAGCAGCGAAAATAGCAATAAACATTTCTTCATTCAATCAGTCCAGTCAATAACAATAGCATTCATTTAATAACAATGCAGTGACATTCATTAAGAGGGGGAGCCACTGTGTAGGGGGGAGAGGGAACTGTGCAGGGGGAGGGGGGACGGTCGTCGGAGGGGAGAGGAGGGGGGGACTGTGCAGGAGGGGGGAGTGTAACGGCCTCGATGCCTGGACCCCCGGCTCCCGGAAAGAATCCGACTGTCGGCATCATCGCCCACGGGCCCGAAGACCCGGAAGGGCTAATGGACCAGTCTAACAAGATATGTAATAGAAGTAAGTAACAACAACAAGCACTAAAATGTACTAACAAGTGAAGGAAAAGCATCCAACACAAAGTATGAGTCTAGTACAGTCCTAAAGTAATAAAGTACAAGTGCATAATGAAAGGGAATAATAGATCCTTAGGTGCATATCTCGAAGGTGATGAAACAAGTACGAAGGGAACACTGCTCATGGAAGATGTCGTCTACTACGTCCCCATCTCCTCAGCCCGCCGCGAAGGGTACTGTTGTGAAGTCTCACCTATAAAGAAGGGCATGAGCTTCACAAAGAAGCCCAATAGGTACTACCAATCGCCCACTGATTCTAACAAGCAGAATAGATATATGTGCATAATTGAAATTAAGAAAGTAAATCTATTCTACTAACAGAGTAAGTGCGGAAGCGGAAAGTAACTACACGGCCATCGGTCTAAACCAAACGTCGGGACTGGAAAGCCATGTAAGCCATGGCACTGGGACGAACCCAAGGCTACAAACATAGACAATGAGCAACTGCCTGGACAAAGACACTAGCCATAGAAAGCAACTACCACTAGTCAACCGATCAGGTGCGCCACGCACCTTACCCTCGATCACTAGTCCATGTCTAACACCTCTTGTCGAAGTGAGGCACGGAACTACAAGTAACCACAAACTGCCGTAGTCGGGCCAGACTACGGTCACATGCCTGGCCCCTCTAGACGGTACCGGAACAACGTAGAGTGAGGCAGTGAGAAGGACTAGTTGATCTACGCCAGAAGAACACCCAAACCACCTCAGCGTCCCAGACTCATCTAAGAGAGCTCTGCAAATGACTCTACTCTGCTGTCCCCACTGTTTTCCCCTCTGCTACTAGAGTACATAACTCGAGGTCGCCCGCCACTCGAAGAACTCCCTCAATGGGCGCGCGGGGACTAGAGGTTCAGGTAACTGTAATAATCTCTCAAAGGACAACCCCACAAGTGCCTAGCACCGGGCAAATGACTAGAGTAGGACCGTGCTAGGAACAACACAGGTGCCAGAAAATAGTCGCAATGGAATGGAGCTCAGAACAGGTCGCCAGTCACTCTCTATCTGAAAATGCGATAGGGTCACCATCGTGTTCTCGTAGAAGACGACACAAGGGCTATCGCCACCTGAAGGCAACACCTGGTTTGTCGCGATCGGGGTCTGAAGGCAACAAAGAAACTATTGCGAACTGAGTCGCGACAAGGGCATTGTCGCGACCACAGTCAGAGGTTCGGGTGACCACCCGAGACCTCCCACAACCCATAGGAAAACCAAGCATGACGGCGACGGCCACCCTATCGCTACCAGAACGCGACAGGGTGAGGCGTCGTTGTAGCACCCTGGAAATTCAATAATTTGAAAATGAGAAATAAATTTAAAATAATAAATTCAATAAATCCAAATATTAAAAACGTACGTGTCAGTATTGTAGGTGCGAAAGATGAGCTTAAGATGAAATAAATCTCGTGGTTTGTCTTCTAATAAGACAAGACCAATAATGGATAATTGTTGGGCCACACAAACACTCTTAGCCCAAAGAACAAGAACCCAACAAGAAAAATCCCCAAAATTCATAACCCTAATTGAGTAGAAAATAGAAAGGGGCAATGAGGGCAAAATCTAAGGCAATTAGACATACATAGCAACCCAAATTCGTGCCTGACCATACGAGGGGGGTTCCAAATAGCTCACACACTCTAATTGAGATGGGAATCCTCAAACTAAGAAGGGGTTTAACCAAACTCGGAATTTCCCTTTTTTAGACACATTAGGACTACTAAGCAACCCTAAACACTTAAATACTCTTCCTAAGACCCTTGGGGATGAGTTTACCATTCGTTGGGGTCGTGAGGAGGACTGCCAGAGCACCAGAGGAGGAGGAGATCACCCCCAACCGGAGCCATCTTCCCCTACTGTCGTTCTGCATTGACTTGCAGAAGACCATGCTTAGCATCGATCAAAGGTAAGTGATCTCGAGCTCAAACTCAGCATGGCATATACCATCTGAAAGCTCTTCAAGTCTACTTTCATTTTCCTCTATTTTGCCCAATTTTCATTGGTTATGTTAAGAGTATTAAGTGTTTTCCCATCATCGTGTAGTTTTAGGCATTTCTTGTTAACCTCATGATTCACGCATCCCTAGGTCAAATTAGGTGAAAACAAAGCATAGGGTCCTTCCTCTCCAAGTTTCAAACAGGTTTCATGTTGAGAATTTTGTCTAAAATCCCCTAGAACCTTGAGTTTTGATCGAGCTAAAACACGAGATCGCGCAACCTAGGCCGCGATGTGTCTGCCTGTTTGAATCGCGACCAGTCCAGTGGTCGCGATTCAGTGCCTTAAATGGCGACGACTGTGTCTGTCATGAATTTTACATGTTTTTGATGATTTCCAGTTGAACAAACTTGACTTATAGGTTGACCCTAACCCCATATACTTTGTTTTTCATGCTATTTCGGTTTTCGGTCATTTGTGAACCGCGACGACGAAACCCGTTGCGATTTGGTCTGTTTTTCCCTCCTGTGGTTTTTGTGTTTATTTCATATTTATAAAATGTTGCATGAACGTGTCGGCCATACCCATCACGTTTCTGTTCAGTAGTCAATTCTGAACATCGATTATCATGAACGCGTCTGACTAACCCGTCGCGATTTGAACGCAAAAGGCAACCCCGTCACAATTTAGATGATCGATTGTACATCTATTTTAACCATTTAAGCCCTTGTAATAGGCGACGACTGAACCTGTCGCATATTTTTAAGCCTACTCGAGACCTATTTTACTCAGTCTAGAGTGTAAGGATTGCATGTTATGGTTATAATAAGCGTGTACTGTCTGTCTAGTGGCTTAAAACCTATTAACCTATAAAAAAATCATAACAATCTGAAAACTATTCTAAATGTTTTTAATTGCTTGATCTATTCCTCTTGAGATTGATATGTTCATCTTGTTGGTCTATCTTGTTAAAGTGAACGAATATCTTGCTAAAATACAGAAAGGCATGTTGTTATAAATGCATGATTCTATATTGCGTCATCATGATACTTGCTTTTCACTTTGTTTTAAACCAGTGGATTGAGACACGTTCTACACTACACTCTTGCACATATAGACAGCATGTAGTATCCGAAAAATTCATTAATAAAAAATTATAGATAAATAGAAATTTTATCTATTAATAATTCAAGTAGTTAAAAAGGTACGCATTATTATCACATGTGTATAAACCCATATAACATTTTGTAAAAATAATAATTTTACTTTATATAATATTCTCTAATGACCTATCAAGAAATTTGGGCATAGAAAAATCATTTGGACTAAGTTTAAGAAATTATGCGACTTATTAGCATAATTAAGGAATAAGTCGAAGAACCCATTATTTTATGAGCCAAAGTGGATTATAAATAAAAATAAACATGTGGGTAGACTATAAATAATATGGGATGATAGTCCATTATGATATTTGGACCAATCGACAATCTTGGCCCATGAAAATTTTCTAATAAAAGGATAATTTAAAATCCAATAAGTACAGTAAGAACATGGGTTGTACAATTTTGCTCATTTGAGTTAATTGGACCAAGAGTAAGAGCCTAAATGATGAAGATTAGAAATATTGGCATAATAATGTTGAAGTGAATAAAAATATACAAAAGTAATTAAATAAGCGTGATAAATAGATTTACATAAGGATAAAGGGTGAATAATTGTAATTAAATCAATACCCATTAAGTCAAATTAATAATGGATTTTGTTAACGAACCTAACATGGATTGTTAGGCCCAAATAAGAGGAGCCCATCATGAGATGGGAGTTAATTAAGTGAAATTCATATTAATATATTAAAAATTAGAAAAAAAAGGTTAAGATAAATAATAAATGACCTTTATATATCCCTAAAAAGAGTCCTAGACTTACCCTAACCTATTACCACGAAATTAGATCTCTCCCCAAGCCAATTAGTGGATAAATGCTAGAATAGGGAGAGATAAATGTGGAAATTCAGAGTTAATTAATAAATAAATAAATATGGGTAAGATAAATACTAAAAAGGGTTATAAATATCCTAAAAAGAGTCCTAATCCTATCCTAACCCATTACCCATGTAATTTAATCTCTTCACAGCCTAATTAGGAGATAAAGGAGAGAAATTAGATGATAAATAAGGAAATTTGAAATTTAAGGAAAAGGAAGAGTTTTAGAAGAGTAGGACTCCTAAACCAAGCCATACACACCCTAATTCTGCCCTATCACCCCATAGATTGTTCCTAGAGCTCTAGGGGATGAAGAGAGGAGCTGAGGACGAGAGGAGTAAGAAGGAAGGAGCTTGAAGCAAGAGGATTTCATCTTCTACCTCATCTTCAAGCCCTAGGATTTCTTAAATGCATGAAAGGTAGGCAATCTCTCAAGCCAAATCCGTGTAAAAATTACCTTAGTAAGAATTCGTGTTCCCGAGCAAAAGCCCTTCGGTTTCACTCCATTTCGATCTCCCATGAGGGAGAATTAATTCTTTGAATCCCTAATACTTCCATGTACCTGACCCTTCATGTTTACTCTTAAACCTCGACCATACATAACCCCATGTCATGAGAAAATTCTCATAAATACTATATAATGTTAGCTTTCAAACGCCTCTAGTTTGTCTAATTTTCATGATGTATCCATCTCTAATTAATTCATTGAACCTTGATTGTGCCTATTTAGGTCATCAAATTGTAACTTGATCAAAGCATGCCTAAACCTTGTTGATTTTCAAATTAATCATGCATGTTGATAGATCCATGTGTCTACTTTTGTCTAAAACTAGCTTCGTGATTTTTGGATCACCGTGCAATTTTATATGGAATTTAGAATGACCATATATCAAAGAGGATTCACCGTGGAAAAAAGGGAAAAGGGGCGACCCTACCTGATATCACGTCGGCGTGACCCGGCGCCGCGATATCAGCGGGGTCGCGTCGGGCTATAGCGTCGCGTCAAAAACCCGGCGGCATAAGCCGCCGTAATTTCCAGCGCGAACCGGACCGGGCCGGCCGGTTCGACTGTTGTGCACAGGCTGGCGACCGCAATACGAATCGCGTCTATGACCCCCGCCGCGATTTAAGCATTTCGGCCAGAACTTAAAATTGTGTATATATCCTTGCTTTATATGCCATTTAACCCTTGTACAAGTTAAACCATGTACTGTTAAGCTTAATAAATGGCCTGAATATTTTTATTTAATAATATTTAAATATTTCTTATTAATTAAATGTCGTGAGCACAATTTATTTTATTCTCATGATTTCTTTACACTTGCACACTAAACATTGTTTATTGCCATTTGATCCTATTAAATTACTCAATAATGTATCTGGTAATTAAGTGAAATTAATTACCTAATTTCCCTATTATTTAAATGACACATGTCTTCGTTTTATTCGCGTGATTTGTACACCGTTATCGTGTCCCTCTGCCTTCGAGCACTCGAGGCAAGACGGACAATGTTTCATTACACACTTTCTCTTGACTTGGACCACCTCTCCATCGAGAATACTCTCGACTGGGCCAGGGACTCCTTGTCAAGGCCTCTGTAAGTCTTCTTGGCTTTGGCGCACGTCCATTTCTGATGTGCTGGTTGTACCTTTAAAACCCGTTACACTCTTAGGGATCAGTACGATCCAAAAAGGCCTTAGTGAGTTCTCTCTTACCTTGGGATCACGCCAGACCATTTATCCAGTGTTCATAGCGCGACTAATGGGTAGATGTGACTTCTACTAGACTGCCGGTACCCGACCTAGTGCCGTGCAACTGTTACTATCGTGATTTAACGTTGTTTTATGATTATACCCCTATCTCATCTACTATCCTTATACCATCATCTATTCACGTTCACTCTACTATCTCGTCTATTCATCTAGTACTCTCTTGAGACTCTTGAGCTGTTGTGGCTCCCATTGCTTGTACTATACTTGACTGTCTAGTGCCATAATATGGGTCTTGTGACTCTACTATATCAAATGCATACTGTGCAGGCACGAAGAGTGTCCGAGGGGCTCCAATCTAATCCTGGGGGTAGAGAGCCACCCGAAAATACCTGCAGGGGCTATTGACGGTGTTCTGCATTGCACCGGCTCTGACTATCTCTACATTGGCTAGACATCGAACTATTATAATATTAGTCTGAGGAGTTCAGACGTACTGTACTATTGTTAAACGGCTACTGTCCTAAAGGGACTATTGCCGTACTCTTCTAGTGCACTGTGGTGCAACTATACATCTTATCTCTTTACACTTTATCTCTTCATACATTATGTCATTTCGCGCTATCTCGTTATATGGTCATTACTCTATCAACCTAGTTTTGCTATACTCTTGTAAAATGTATTATCATTCACATGTTATTGCATGCTATCATTCTTTTGATATAGTATGCCATCAGTTTCTTGTTATCTTGCGCTATTACTCTCTTGACTATACTTGATCGTTCTCTCTAGTTAATCTGCGTTACAAGACATTAATCACTTAAAGCATGCTTGTTTACACGAGATATTAAGTCCTACTGAGCGTTATCGCTCACCCTTCGTTATTTGTTATTATGTTTTCAGGCAAGTCAAGTGATGACCTTACACACAACAATGGGAATGGACTGGAGTGATAAGCATCCTGGAGTCATAGCAATGGATTATCCCCAGTACCCTAGAGTTAGTTTAGTTAGTTGTTTAGTTATCATTTCCAAATGTAATGATGCTATTAAGCCCTGTGTTTTGGCTTTGAATTAGTGGTTGTAATAGTTTAGATGAATTATCAATAAAATGATGAGTTTATTGCAATTATTGTTTATTAGATGCTCTGATATATGCGAATGTATGCGCAATTTACGTTACCATACACGTTGTTCATGCCTCCCCGATTTATTCCACTGCTAAATTGGCGGGGCATGACAGTTGGTATCAGAGCCTAGGATGTCCTTATCAGGATATTTAAGTCTAGGATGTTCTTGTTAAACTGCCCTAACACATGTCTAAATCAACCACCATACCTATGTGAGAATTGGGTAGAACCATGGTTAAGATCTAAATACATTTATCTATATATACGTATCAACCTAGTAATACCTTAGCACCCAAGGTCTAAAAAGAAATAAATTCAATGTTATTACTCATAGGAGATTAGTGGAGATGGCTGGCAAGCGTGCACAAATGCAGGACTTGCAAAGGACCGTACAGGGGTTAACTCAAGTCCTTAACAATGTGATTCAAGCAGGAGCAAGAAATGGGGCAGGAGACTTATATGGGAATTTCCAACAAATAAATCCTCCTACGTTTAATGGAACTCCGGATTCCGAGGAAGCTGAAAATTGGGTGAAGGCGATGGAACGAATCTTTGGAGTTATGCAATGTTCAGAGCAAGAAAAAGTCCTTCTGGCAACCTTCCAATTGGACCGCGATGCTAGAGCTTGGTGGGAAGCTGCCAGTCGACAATTACCCAACATCAACATAGAGTGGGATGAATTTTTAGAACTCTTCAACACCAAATATTTTTCCGAGAGGATTTGTGAGAAGAAGGCAAATGAATTCGCCAATTTAAAACAACGAATGATGTCTGTAGAAGAATATGAAGCACAATTTGAAAGATTAGCACAGTACGCACCACATTTGGTGAGTATAGAAAAGATGAAGGCAAAGAGATTCTTAGAAGGGTTGAGACCTGTGTTCTGGGAGAAGTTGGCTCCGCTAGACCTTGTAGTATATTCAGACATGGTATTGAGAGCTCAAATAGTAGAGGACACCATGGGACTTCTTGAAAAGATCCATAAGAAGAAGATGTTGAAAAGGGAACGTGCTATCCATTCCAATGGTCATAAAGAAAGAAATACAGTAGATAGCAAGAGAATGAAAGGGGAAGTAAAGCGGAAGGAATTATGTAAATTTTGTAAAAAGCCAGGGCATCAGATGGATAACTGTTGGAAGAAATTGGATAGATGCTTGCGTTGTGAAAGTCAACACCACCGAGTCATCAACTGTCCAATAAAGAAGAACCAAACTCCACGCCAAGGACGATTACAAGCCCTTGTGGATATAAATCATGCCCATAAGGGTGGACAAGGTACCATCACTAAACCCTTAGTTTGAAGTTCATATTATTTTCTCGATAGCAAAACCCTAAGTGGGGGAGAAAATGGAATGAAATATTCAGAATAAATTGATAATCGTATCATGTCATATGAATTTGGGGACCAAATTCTTTTTAAGTGGGGGGGGATGTAGTACACCAGAAAATTCATTAATTAAAAATTATATATAAATAAAATTTTTATCTATTATAAATTCAGACAGTTAAAAAGGTACACATTATTATCACATGTGTATAAACTCATATAAAAATTTCAGAAAAATAATAATTTTACTTTAAATAATATTCTCTAATGACCTATCAAAAAATTTGGACATAGAAAAATCATTTGGACTAAGTTTAAAAAATTATGTGACTTATTAGCGTAATTAAGGAATAAGTCAAAAAACCTATTATTTTATGAGCCAAAGTGGATTATAAATAAAAATAAACATGTGGGTAGACTTTAAATAATATGGGATGATAGCCCATTATGATATTTGGACCAATAGACAATCTTGGCCCATGAATAAATTCTCTAATAAAAGGATAATTAAAAATCCAATAAGTATAGTAAGAACATGGGTTGTACAATTTGGCTCATTTGAGTTAATTGGACCAAGAGTAAGAGCCTAAATGATGAAGATTAGAAATATTGGCATAAATAATGTTGAAGTGAATAAAAATATACAAAAGTAATTAAATAAGCGTGATAAATAGATTTACATAAGGATAAAGGTGAATAATGAATTAAATCAATACCCATTAAGTCAAATTAATAATGGATTTTGTTAACGGACCTAACATGGATTGTTGGGCCCAAATAAGAAGAGCCCATCATGAGATGGGAGTTAATTAAGTGAAATTCGTATTAAATATATTAAAAATTAGAAAAAAAAGGTTAAGATAAATAATAAATGACCTTTATATATCCCTAAAAAGAGTCCTAGACTTACCCTAACCTATTACCACGAAATTAGATCTCTCCCCAAGCCAATTAGTGGATAAATGCTAGAATAGGGAGAGATAAATGTGGAAATTCAGAGTTAATAATAAATAAATTAAATATGGTAAGATAAATACTAAAAAGGGTTATAAATATCCTAAAAAGAGTCCTAATCCTATCCTAACCCATTACCCACAAATTTAATCTCTTCCCAGCCCTAATTAGGAGATAAAGGAGAGAAATTAGATGATAAATAAGAGAAATTGGAAATTTAAGGAAAAGGAAGAGTTTTAGAAGAGTAGGACTTTTAAACCAAGCCATACACACCCCAATTCGGCCCTATCACCCCATAGATCGTTGCTGGAGCTCTAGGGGACGAAGAGAGGAGCTGAGGACGAGTGGAGCAAGAAGGAAGGAGCTTGGAGCAAGAGGATTTCAGCTTCTACCTCGTCTTCAAGCCCTAGGATTTCTTAAACGCATGGATGGTAGGCAATCTCTCAAGCCAAATCTGTGTAAAAATTACCCTAGGAAGAATTCATGTTCCCGAGCAAAAGCCCTCTAGTTTCGCTCCATTTCGATCTCCCATGATGGAGAATTAATTCTTTGAATCCCTGATAGTTCCATGTACCCGACCCTTTATATTTACTCTTAAACCTCGACCATACATAACCCCATGCCATGAGAAAATTCTCATAAATACTACATCATGTTAGATTTCAAACATCTCTAGTTTGCCTAATTTTCATCATGTATCCATCTCTAATTAATTCGTGATAGTGTTGATATATAGTATTATACAAGTCATGTTTCTTGTGGTATATTTCAATAAATTTGTTTGTAGAGATAGTCTTAAAAAAGGGTTTTGTCATAATAAAAACACAATATTTTAAGGAGATAGTTGTTCAACAATTCTCCTAAAGGATAGTTGCTCAACAGATGGTCATAGGGAGGGGGCATACCAGCAGTAGGGCAGCAAGCTGGAGGCAGCGACAGGGTGGCGAGCCGGAGGCGGCGACAGTAGTGAGACGGAGCGACGGTAGCGACAGGGCGGCGAGCTGGAGGCGGTGGCGGCGATAATGGTAGGGTGGCAGGGCGGCAAGCCGGAGGCGGTGACGGCGGCGACCAAAGGCGATAACGGTGGTGAGCCGGGGCAGCGGCATCCTATCGCCGGAGGAAGCACGAGAGAGAGAGAGTGCGAGTGAGGAGAGAGAGTGTGTGCGAAGGAAAGAGAGAGAGAGAGAGAGAGAGAGAGAGAGAGAGAGAGAGAGCAGTTTTAGAAATTTGGGGGCCTTAGAGACGGCATTTTTGATGGGCATAAAACCATCGAAAATTTTGTTTGTATTTTCTGACGAAAAAAGTTCTGCTGAAAAATCCATCGAAAATTTTGACGTAATTTTTGACAAATATAATCCGTCGAAAAAGTCCGACAAACATTCTGACAGATCTTATCCGTCGGAAAAGCGGTCGCTAAATCTACTTTCTCTTGTTGTGCTTTGATTGATTTTCATCAATCGAAATAGTATAACACTTTGATTGACTTTCATCAATCAAAATGGTATAGCACTTTGGTTGTCAGTAGACAACTGAGAGAGAGTATAACACTTTGTTTTGATTGTCTTTGATTAATCTAGATAGTATGGCACTTGGATGTACTGCCAAACATCCTGATCATTAAACTTCTGTGGGCAAATGGCACTTTTCGAGCGTTCCTCCCAGGACTAGATCGGGCCCTTTATAATATTGTCTGGCATTGGTTATGTTTGTTATCTTAGACAATCAATAGATGGTCAAATAGAGTACCAAGAATAGATGAGAGTAATTAAAGAATAGACGAGAGTGTAGAGAGAATGTGAATAGATGAGAAAATATGGAAGATGAGAACTACAGGTCAATGCACATAAAACAACGTTAAATGAGGCAATAATAACAGTTGCACAACATGCACGATTGTTGCTGGCAGTCTGGTAGAAATTCACTGACTGCCCAAAGGCCATGCAACGAACACAGTCCAGAGGTCTGGCGTGATCTCAAGATAAGAGAGAAATCTATAGTCGTTTGGATCATGATGATCCCTAAGGGTGTTATAGGTATTGAGGTACAACTAGCTCGGTCTCCATGAAGAAATCCACAGAGTACGGAGGCTTACGGAGGTCTTAACAAAAGGTTCCTAGTCTGCCAGAACGGAATGTCCAACAGAGAGGTTCCAACTTGTCAAGAGAGAAGTGCGTAAGGAAACAAGTTGCTCGACGTCCTAGAGGAATCTCAGAACAGTGGAGCGTCAGTAACGATATTCCAAAACAACCCGAGAATGAAGACAAGTCCATTATTAAAATGGGATGACAATGTACAATTATTGAAGTAATTTACTAGATATATTATGGAGGTAGTTTCTATAAGGTCTCATGGCAAAATTCAATGTTTGTTGTGTGCATGTGAGAGAAATCAAGAGAGCATATAATAGATGTGCACATATCCTTTAAATAAGAAAATCATGTGAATATTATTCAAAGTTAATTATCATGATGTTATTGTTCATCATAGAGCATAACAGGGGTTTAATCATGATTATATAGCTTAAATAACAAGATTTAAATGAATATTAAGGTTGCTGGAAAAACACACTGAATCGCGACGGGGGTAATAGTCACGTTTAAGACAATCGATTACTAAACAGAAAAGTGACGACTAGGTCAGACGCGTTCAAGACAATCGGCAAGGGATATATCGATTGGTGACTACTGAAACACGACTGGGTCCACGGTTGTGTTAAGGCAAATCAGAATAAGGTATCGACTAATGACACAAAATCATGACGGTCTTAGTTGTCACGTTCATGGGCAATCAGTTGATGACTCAGAAGAAACGCAACGTACAGGTTCTATGCATTCATGCAACTTTCAAAATATACGAAACATGCACGAAAACCAAGGGTGGGTACTAGGTCAAATCACGACGCCATGTATAGTCGCGTATCAGATAGACATTGAAAACTAGGCAGCACATAGTTTGATGCAATCGGATCCTGTCAGAACGAAACTAAAATGCGATGGTCTATGTTGTCGCCTTTAATGTAATCGTGACAATTTGGCTTGTCACGATACCAGTCTCTAAATCACAACGTCTATAGTGGTCGCAGTTTATACTTCAAACCGAGAACTGTATAAACGACACAGTCATGCAAGTAAGGCCTATAACTCGAGATCTAGGGCTCTTGGGATAAAACTATGAACATGAAAGTTGTAGAGGACAATGATTAGAAGAGAATTATGTCTTTGGGTTGTTAAATTTGGTCTCGAGATGTGTGAAACATGATATGAACACTAAAAGCCCTAATCTTGCATGATGATTGGAAAATGCTTAATACGCGAAGCAAGCTTGATGAAAATTAGGCAAAACATGCGCATATGAAACTAGACATGTGGAGCTTTAACATGGTATATGATTTGTTTATCTTTGGCCCGAGAATGCCTACCTTTGGATGATGTAAACTCCTAGGATTATGAACATGAAGAACAGGCTTGTAGATCTTGTAGTAGCCTTCTCCCCACGATTCCCTCCTCCTATGGCCTCTCCTCCACGTCCAAGAAGTCTCAGCAGAGCAATAGGGTCGGCCATGAAGGCTTTGGGGGTGTATTTATGCATCTAGCATTGTTAATTCCTAACACAACTCTAACTTCCCTTTAACTACGAATTCCATATTTATCTAGCCTTCGTAGCATTAATCCTCTTATTTGGGTTAGGATGGGACTCCAATTTCGTGGCTAGCAAGTTACGGTAGGGTTAGGAGTCTATTTTAGATATATACGAGTCATATTAGTGATTTACTTATCCTTTTTAATTAGGAAATAATAGGTTACAAATTTTATAGTATTTCTTTTTATTCTATCTTTTAAAACTCCTATTTTGGCACAATAACTCTTATATGAACCATTTATTAAAGCTCATCACTTATTTTGCTTAATGGGTTTTGATTTATGGAGATTTTCTTTTAGAAATTAATGGGTATTGTTCATTCAACAGTATTCTTGTTATTCTATTATAAATTCTATTTCTGATCTAATATATTATTTTTATTTTTATTTATATTTTTATTTATTTTATTTTTAAATTACCGGGTTATTACAATATGTTTATTGAATGTAAATTGAATGTGCAACTCATACTTTCAATTGAATGGGAGATCTTGTGAATGGATGCATAGGTGGTGTGTGTATATGTAAATTGAATGTACAAGTTTAATTTGCTTCCAATTGATCGGTAGATCTTTTGAATGGATGTATAGGTGGTGTGCCTATTGAATGGATGTACAGGTACATGTAATTTGAATGTGCAGGTCAAGCTTACAATTGAATGGATGTACAAGTGGTGTGCCTATTGAATGGGTGTACCGGTGGTGTGCATATTGCATATAAATTGATCAATGTACAAGTCTAATTGAATGGGCTATTGTTTCGGATTATATTTCAAATTTTGTTATGGTTTTTTTCATGTCTTCTTACGGTTTTCCTAGCTATGATGGTGTGCATACATTCACTTATGTTTAAAAGAGTAACAATCTGTTACGGAAGAGTGAACCATAGGTGAGACTATAGCCACACTCGCTGTAGCCTTGAAACACAACCGTAGGAAGTTCCATAAGTACTATAAGCTTTCACCTACAGTTTTTCGGCTTATACAATCGGTTTTCTAGTGTGATTGTAACCCAGTTTTGTTGTAGTGGTCATCTGCACCAACTCTACCCAGAAAGATCGAATTGATTTGTTACCAAAACCAGGTAATCTATTTGATCATTAACTTATACCTTATGAGTTTAGACAAAAGAAAAAACATATTACTTTTCAATTATACCACGAACATAGGGTTATGATGTACTATTTCATTAATTGTTATGGGCGATCTCATAATTTCCTAGGGATTGAGATGCTCTCTCCGTCCAACACCCATAATTTAGGCTTGCCAGCGTAGTATGATTTGAAGGACTTCCTTAAGGGGCACTCTGAGTAAAGTTAACATTATTTGTTGAACTTTTTATTTTATATATATATAGTCATAGTACTGAATTGGTTTAAAAAAGCTTTAGGAATTAACCACCATATGCCATGTCAAAAATAAATTCCTTTTCCCAAAACTTCTACCTTGAAAAGCTTCGGACACCGTTGGGCTTTTTAACATCTATGTATGCCACATAATTTTCCTCTTGTTTGTCATTGATAAGTTTCAAGCAAACCGCCGTACGTCGTAGAAGATCTTGTTGGGTTTTACCCGATATAGTGGTCCACTATCAGCCACTGCACATCTTATGACACATCATGAGGTCCAATTAAAGGAACATGTTATTGGACTTAACCCATTAAGTGTCCATTAGGATCCTATTATGGGTGGGATCCTACTCAGGTCCATTGGGACTGGTCTCTCTCCTCTCTATAAATATATGTGAGACTTCCCATCAGGTCATACACAGATTACAGACACATAGAGAGAGGAAACCAGATGGAGAGTGCAGCGGGTTACGCGTCTCTCTTTTCGGCGTCCGTGCACATCATCTTCCGACGTCGTCTTCCTCCTCGCACGTGGGATGACTTCCGCATCAGGTACACATCCCCAACATGTGGTATCAGAGGCCGGCGAGGAACACTACAAGAATATTGTAGATTAGCTACGGACACAAATCGTAGCTATTCTGTAGCTAATCTGTAGTTAACCGTTTTAGCTACGGATTAGCTACGGAATAGCTATAGACTGCGTCCGTAGCTAATTTCTGGCCGCTAATTCGCTGCACCCATGTTCGGTAGCTAATCCGTAGCAAATTAGCTATGGATTAGCTTTAGCTATTTCTGAAGCTAATCCGTAGCTACTTTGCTACGGATTAGCTATAGATAATTTCATAGTTAATCCGTAGTTAAAATTAGCTACAGATTAAATATTGATTTAGCTATAGTTAATCCGTAGCTAATTAGCTACGGATTAGCTACAAAATTATTACAACTAATCAACGAAATGTGTTGTAGCTAAGCCGTAGCTAATTAGCTACGGATTAGCTACAACAAATTCCTTAGCAAGTCCGTAGCTAAACTAAAATCACAGAAAAAAAAAATTACTTTTAAAAGTGGTTTTCTCACAAATTTGTACAAGTACCTATAAACCTGCTCATTCATTCATCAATAGTACCTGTAAATCTGTTCATTCATTCATCAATAGTACCTGTAAACCTGCTCATTCATTCATTCATTCAATAATCTCTGTAAACCTGCTCATTCATTCATCAATAGTACCTGTAAACCTGCTCATTCATTCATTCATTCAATAATATCTATAAACCTACTCATTCATTCATTCAAATCATACATCTACACACAGACATATCACACAAATAAAAATATAAATCCACACTTACATTTAATGTCTCATTAGAAAATTCACAACAAATAACATTGTTTTCTAAATTATAAAAAGATAATGAAAACATGCTCCTAGTCATCCTGAATACGAGGATCCTCATCCTCACCATCGTCTCTCTCGACCCTCTCGACCTGATGAGCTTCAATAGTAGGATCACGAATAGGAGGGACCTGTAAACAAAAAATAGAAACAATAGTTATTACACAAACATGTAAATAATCATAATAAGATGAAAAAAATTTAAATATATACATACATGACTAGCACCAGAAGAAGCCACACTAGCAGGCGATCTAAGACTAACACCCATAGTTTGTAAAGTGGGGACTAGGGTCTGTGTTAACCAATTATTTAATGTATCAAAAACGACCTCACGAATTTCGTCGTGGGGTAGTGTACTGCTATGAGGTGGAGTCATCGCAATAATGGAGCCATGTGAGTCCTGAGAAGAACTGATAACTCGACCGACATCTAAACTGCTCCCAAATCCAAATACTCGACCTTTCTTAGGTTGGCCAGTTGCGGCCAACCAAGCCATGGCATCAAACTCAGGATGTTGAGTGGAGTCACCGTCATGTCTGTCTACCATCTGTTCTGCATACGTCTCCTACAAAATATTAAAATTTTAATTAATTATAATCTAAAATATACATTGACATTGAAGAATGTTCAATATATAAGTTGTAGAAAATAAATACATACCATCACCTCTTTCGCTTTTTGTGAAACAAAATCACCTGTATTTTTCTTTCGATGTGTGTGCTCAAATAACTCCTTGTAAGACACAGGGCCGCCTTTCTCTTTCTCCTACAAATTTTAATATAACAAGAATATTAGTTTAAACAGTATAAATATAATAAAGATTAAACATATGAGGTTTTACCATTTTCCTTTTTTGTCTCCCAAAACTTATAGAGCCACTGGTATGCAAAGTCGCTTCAGGCATTTTAGTCCGATTTTCTGTAGCAATTCTGGAGCGATGTCGAAAGTCCTCCATCGCCCACTTGTCACACATGGCGTCCCAGTAATCTCTCCTGATAGCGGGTGGGCCGCGACATTTCCACATTAGGGGATCATCAAAATTTCCAGATGCTTTCTTTGCTGCTGCCTTATGCTTATTAAGATAATCGGTGAACCGATTGGCAGCAATTTTGTTCCATGTAGTTCTTGCATCTGCCACCTCCCTCTCAGTCGCAAAATGGTGAGAAGTCTATATACAATTGAACAAAGTTATGTTACAAAAGATCATGTCTTTCAAAAAAAGTAGTAAAGTACATGATAATAACTTCACATAATAAACTCAACCAAAAATGTCTGGAATAAGTTGTCCAAGACCTCCCTTGGGTACTCCTTCCATTGTGCAATTGGCCCAGGGAGATACTGAAGTAATGCCTTTGTAATGCTTCGAGTCACGTCTTGTGGCTCAAACTTCATCCTGCATAATATAAAATTTTCATTTTGATAAAAAAAATAATCAAATACATATATGAGATAGAAATGAATAAATTAAACTAAATACTTACGGTCTACCATCACTGTAAATAAGTGCAATCAATCGTCTACCATTAGTCTCCGAGGGACCACCGTCAGGATGGTCGACTACGGGGGGATGGGATCCTGCAAATGATATGATTAGATCTGTATATCTGCAACAAATATAGTTAATTAATATACCTGAAGGCACAACTGGAGGCGAAGATGAAGGCTGTGCTGGAGGCGAAGGCAAAGGCTGGGCACCTGCAAGTGATTTGATTATACATCTATAATTGAAATGAATAAAATTAAAATACATACCTGAAGGCACAAATGGAGGCGAAGGCGAAGGTAGAGACTTTGATTGGGATCCTGCAAGTGATTTTATTACACATTGATAATTACAATAAATAAAATTAAAATATTTACCTGAAGGCACAGCTGTAGCCGGAGACATAGGAGAAGGTGAAGGCGAAGGTTGTGTTGAAGGCGGAAGTGGTGGTGGAGGTTGATTATCGGATTGAGATCCTATAATTGTCGATCAATAAAATTACAATTGTTTATTACATTATATTAATGAAGAAGTATACAACATATATTTCTACCTGTCCCTCTACCTATCATGCCTCGACCAATAGTCTGAGACCCTATAGAGAAAATGGTTAAAATCACTTGTTATATTAAATTAACTAAGAAGTTAATATATAGTAGACAACATATACATGTACCTGTCCTGGCATCTAAGATGCCTCGACTGCCTCGACGTCCACGAACCATATTCTGTTAATAATTCAATTGTTGATTTAAGACAAAGTAAAGTGCTAAAAGAAGTTAGTGTGTATAATAACTGTGCAAGGTTTCACTTCTTTTCTTTTTCTCCTTTCTTCCTGTTTCAACGTTCTTTTTTCCTTTTTTTCCTTTCACAAGTACGAAGAAGAAGTTAGCGTTCTACATGATGATGTTGTACATGGTAAAATGCAAAATGCTTAAAACATGGTTTCCTTGTTACAAGCGAGAACCAACAAATTCCAAAGCAGACGTTTGTTATTATTTCCTCTTTTCCCCTGAAAAATGGGGAACCGGTGATCTCGAAGGCCCTCCTGGCTTCTTTTACAGGGCCTCCAATAAAAAAAACAATGAAGAGAATCTGTCATCTTCCATAGAAGAGTACTTTGAGGCAGCTGGCCCCCATCTGCCTTGTTTGCACTATACACACGAAAGCCAAATCTGGAAGAAGACGACATGAGCACCTTCCCAGAATCAATGCAAGGGGCGCAAAAGTTGTAATAGTAAAAAGAAACAACGTATAAGAAGGCAACTACTCAGAAATGGCCATCTCATCCTCATTTTCAGATGTACAAAAATCCAATTCATGTTCATCATCATCCTCGTCGGTTGTGCTTTTGCTTAGAAATTCTTCTTCCTCTTCTTCCTCATCTTCCTCCTCTTCTTGTTGATAAACTTCTGGTCCACTTATTATGTCATTTACCTCGACTTCTTCCATTTCCGTGTCATTACACAGTCGAATATCATCTTGCAGTTCAAGCATACCCCCGTGACCATGACTGAAGTCATCTATATCATCTAATTGGAAGAATTCATCATTGCAATGTCCATGATCCTCTTCTACCTCATAATCAGGATACAACCTAGGTTTAACCTTGCAAACTGCCCACAATCAGACCTGGTTGTTGTTCTTGTATTGGGATATGCTGTAAAATATACTTGTTGGGCTTGTGCTGCCATTATAAACGGCTCATATGTTCCCAACTTTGACTTATGCTTTATATCTACGATGTCAAACATCTTATCTATTTTTGTGGTTGTGGGATCAAACCAATGGCACTTAAATAATGTGACTGTGTTATCTATGCCCAGATAGGTTACCTCCAATACCTCCTCAAGGATTCCATAATAGTCAAGTTCACTCTCAGCATAGGTACTACCTTTCACACACACCCCACTGTTCATGGTCGACTTATGTAGTCCATAATCTTTTGTGTGAAATCGATAACCATTGACCATATAACCACCGTAACATTGTACAACCTTTGTCGGACCATAGCTTAATTCACGTACTCGTGTGTTAGACACATCACCTTCTCGAACCTATAATAAAAGAGTTAGTAATTTAGATAATATTACAGAAGATTTACAATATACAAATTGCCACCATGCTTACCAATGTCTTCAACCAAGTAGAAAAATTCTTCTCACGTTCATTATCATACTGTGCATCATTAAGGTTGGGAAATTGTCGTCGCATCTCTATATCAATTGTCTACAAATGATTTGAAATTAATAATTCACAATTAAAATTGAGCTATATATAAACAACTGATTGCACTTACTCAATGTATGGTTCTATCTCAGGACAATTTAAAAGGACATATATCTCTACGGCATCATGCTCCCGATCATCCAAAAACCGTGATGTATGACTACCAAATGCACGTCCTGGATGTCGAAATATGGACAATTGATCCGTTGCACCAACTTGTCCCCTTTCTACCATGCCCTTTCTACCATGCCCTCGACAGAGCACCAACACATCAAAAGAAAGGAAGGGGACAAGCGGGGCCACATACCTAAAGACGGACGTGCCCGACGACGCCCCTCTCGACTTCACCGTGCGACGAAGCCCTTCGCGGTGTCCTCCGCGCAGGCGAAACCCAACAGTCCTCTGCGCCTCCTCCCACAAGCGAAACCGGCGAAACTAGAACCTTAAATGGGAAGTGCAGGCGAAATCAGAACCTCTCGCGGCTCCTCCGTGCAGGCGAAGCAGGAAACCCAGGGAAACGTGAAGCCGGCGAAACCCACGAAAATGTGAAGCGCCAAAGCTCCCGCGTAGACAAAACCCCAAAGAAAAGGGGAAAGGCGAAAGAGGAAGGGGGCGGAGCAGGTTTTTTTGTATATTATATGCTATTAAAATATAGTTTTATTTATATTATATATTAATTATATTAAAATCTGAAAATTGCATTAGTAAAAGAAAATTTAATGACTAATATTTATTTAACTAATATTAATTTATAAATAAAAAAAGCAAAGATTATATATATATATTTAAATATACGTAACAATATATAGCATTCTAAATATATAAGTATGTGTAACTATATAAGTATACATAAGTATGTATTTACATATATATATACATATTTATCTACTCATAAATTATAACATATACATATATTATATATATATATATATATATTTTGTTATATCAAAATACTAGTATAAATATAGTACTTCATACTTGTATACTATTATACTTATACATAGTACTAATAAGCATATTTACTGTATGTACATTCAAATAAGCATATACTTCTATACATATACATATTATGTACTTACACATACATGTATATAAGTATATATTTATACATATACTTACACTATTATATATATATATATATATATATATATATATGTGTGTGTGTGTATAATGCTATACCTATACATATATGAATATGTGTATAAGTATTTTATACTTGTATACTACTATATTTTTATATACGCCTCCTCCCCCAAGCGAAACCCAGCAGTCATCTGCGCCTCCTCCCCCAAGTGAAACCGGCGAAACCAGAACCTTAAATGGGAAGTGCAGGCGAAATCAGAACCTCTCGCGCTCCTCCGTGCAGGCAAAGCAGGAAACCCAGGGAAACGTGAAGCCGGCGAAACCCACAAAATGTGAAATGTGAAGCGCCAAAGCTCCCGCGTAGACAAAACCCCAAAGAAAAGGGGAAAGGCAAAGAGGAAGGGGGCGGAGCAGGTTTTTTTGTATATATATTATATGCTATTAAAATATAGTTTTATTTATATTATATATTAATTATATTAAAATCTGAAAATTGCATTAGTAAAAGAAAATTTTAATGACTAATATTTATTTAACTAATATTAATTTATAAATATAAAAAAGCAAAGATTTTATATATATATTTAAATATACGTAACATATATAGCATTCTAAATATATAAGTATGTGTAACTATATAAGTATACATAAGTATGTATTTACATATATATATACATATTTATCTACTCAAAATTTATAACATATATATATATATATTATGTTATATATCAAAATACTAGTATAAATATAGTACTTCATACTTGTATACTATTATACTTATACATAGTACTAATAAGCATATATTTACTGTATGTACATTCAAATAAGCATATACTTCTATACATATACATATTTATGTACTTACACATACATGTATATAAGTATATATTTATACATATACTTACACTATTATATATATATATATCTTTGTGTATAATGCTATACCTATACATATTATGAATATGTGTATATGTATTTTATACTTGTATATTACTATATTTTTATATATTATATTTCAACATATTAATATAAACATATAATACTTTATACTATTATACTTATACATAATACTAGCAAGCTTATACTTATGTACTTATATGTACATTTAATTAAGTGTATACTTCTACACATGTGTATATATATATGTGTGTGTGTGTGTGTGCGCGCGCGCGCGTATGTGTGTGTGTGTGTTTATACATACATGGATATACTTACTTGTAAGTATATATTTATACATTGTATATATTTATGCACATATATACTCACACTACTACATATATACTTTAACGTATATACTTGCATATAGATAAATAAATATATATTATGTATGTAAATACTTTAACGTATTTATTAATCCAACATCAATTTATAAATATTAATAAATATGTATTTTAAATATGTATGAAAGTACATATTTATTTAAATGTACAAATATAAAAGTATGTATAAGTATATACAATAATATATATTTATATATATATATATATCTATTTAGCTACAAAAACTTTTCATAGTTAAGTCTGTAGCTCATTAGTTATATATTAGCGATAGAATTATTAGAATTATTTTAGTTCTAATTAATAGTTAATTTGCTACGGATTTCGCTATGGAATGGGGGTGTAGCTAATCCGCAGCAAATTAGCTACGGATTTAGCTATGGAAATGGCGTGTAGCTAATCCGCAGCTAATTAGCTACGAATTTAGCTATAAAATCAGTGGATAGCTAATCCGCAGCGAATTACCTACGGATTAGCGACAGATTATTTTCATCGCAATTCTGTAGCTAAATTATAAATTTTTGCGACGACTGTGCGCCCGTAGCTAAGCAGTAGCAAATTAGCTACAACTATTTCCGTAGCTAAATTCCGTAGCTAAACTGTATTATTCTTGTAGTGGAAGGCAGGGGCCGTCGACCCTTTCCTGCTCAAAACACCCATGGCGGCGGCGCCCCCTTCCCCCTCCCCAGCGGTCAGGGTTTGGGGTGGGGAAGATGACTATATTTACAGTCTTGCCCCTAGTGGATCCAATAAAGTTTAATGGATCCGATTTTGGGTCTCTCTTATAGTTTTGGGTATCAGATTTGGATATGGGTTTGGATATTAGGTTTATTTCAAATCCTTTTAAGATCCATATCTAGATGCCATTAAATATTCAAATCCACATTTACATGATATCCATTAAGTATCCAATATTATTTTTATGTCCTTTTAATTTGAACTGTTATGCAATAAAGGCATTTCTGCAAAACAGTGGATACAGATGCAATTCTGGGGATATGTTTGTAATTCTATGGTTATTTCTGCAAACAAAAAAGGCTATTTATGTAACAGCATGCTTAAACTTGTGTTTTTAACCCCTTTTAATTTAGTTTTAGCATGATTAAAGCTTGTTTATGGACTGATAATTGTTGCATTATTCATTAGAGATATTCTTTTGAGTTTTGACCTCATTACAATTTTATTTATGCATGAATATCTCTATTTTCATATTGCAATAATTATTGTATTTATGTCCTTTTGCTCATATTAAGGGTTACATTGATATCATTATGAGATTTGGTGGGAATTTTTTATTTCTAAATGGTTAGGTAGTTCACCAAAGTGGCACTAATCATAAAGAATGATAAAATTTAAGCTCTCACCTTGCACTTTCTTCACACTTGCACAAATAGGTACCCCCTTTCTTGGCTTGGATGAACTCTTCGTCGGATATTCCTTCTACCGGACTAGTGACTCCTTGTGCAAGACCTTCGTAAGTCTCTTCTGACCATAGATTCCCTCATGGCCGACGAGCAATTTGTACCATGAAGTTCCCCGGTGTTAGTGTGCACTCAATTAAGTTTTGATAGTATCAATGATGAGCATTTTGGTTTGTTTGTTGTCATTTTAATTGGTGGGGAGGATATATCTACATCCCGAATGTATAAGTAGATCACCAATGTGGCCTTATGCATGAAGGATAATGAATTATTTTCATTAAGAATTAAAATAACAACAAACTTTTGTGTTCTTGGCTTGAAGGTGAAATTTAACTTCCAAAGGAGTGTTTTATTTTCATGCCATGAATAGGGTAGAATAGAATTTGTGTGCATGGCGACTATTGAGAGTATGTACCCAAAGGTACTCTCTCTTTACATCAAAGTGTATATAAATTTTAGTTCTATCACTTAAGTAATCTTTCTTGGAGAGGTTTTCCACTAGCATGTTGTAATTACTGCCCAAAGGAGGAATTATAATGATGCACCAGGACAACTAGTTAAAGTAATTCATTAAGTTGTTAGAATTGCTTTATTTCAGTTCACTGTCTCAAAATTTGTTATTCAGTCATCATTTATATGTGAGCATTTGGTTATTTTTAGGTTCTTCTCCATTGTTTGCCCCTTTCACTGGTCAAGTACCGTATCTTAATGGGACAAATTTTATGGAATGGAAATAAAGGGTTATGTTTGCATTAGGGTGCATGGACTTAGATTTAGCATTGTGTGAGGATAAGCTTGCTGTTATTTCAGCTAAAAGCACTCAGGAACAGAAGACTCATTTTGATAAATGGGAAATGTCCAACAGCTTATGCCTCTTATTTCTTTAGGGATATGTGGGGCATAGCATTAAGGGATCTATCCCAAAGAAGACCATAGCTAGTGAATTTCTTAAGGAAATTGAGGAACAATTTGTTAGTTCAGATAAAGCTAAAGCCAGCACTCTAATGGCTAAGCTTTTCTTAATGAAATACACTGGCAGTGGTAGCATTAGGGAACATATCATAATGATGAAAGATATTGCACCACAACTTAATGCCATGGAGGTTACCATTTCAGATACTTTCCTAGTCCATTTCATCATAAACTCTGCCAAATGAATATGAGGCATCCAAGATCTCCTATAACACACATCAGGTGAAGTGGTCTGTCAATGAATTGATGACCATGTGTGTTCAGGAGGAGGAGAGAGGAACAATACAGTCATGTTTACTTCTCATAAAGCTACTGGATTAGGAAAGAAGAAGGGTGTCCAGAAGAAGGGCAAGAAGAAGAACAAGTCAAAAGGCAAAATTGACAAGTGCTTCTTCTGTAAACAACATAGACATGTTAAGAAAGACTGTCTGAAAAGGAAGGCATCGTTTAAAAAGAAAGATAATTTCTCATCTTATGTTTGTTATGAGTCTAATTTAGTGAATGTTCCTAAAAATACATGGTGGATTGACTCAGGTTCTACTGTGCATGTTGCCACTTCTATGCAGGGATTTCTTTCCTAAAGGCCTCCGAATGAGGGTGAGCGAAGCATCTTCTCAGGAAATAAGACACGCTCACAAGTCAAGGCCATAGGGATTTATAGGATTACTTTGGGATCATGATTTGTTCTAGATTTGAAAGACACCTTTTATGTACCATCTTTTAGTAGAAATTTGGTTTTAGTATCAAAACTTGATTTAGAAGGTTTTCGTATATGTTTTGGAAACTCTTCATTTGAATTAATAAAGGATTCTATTATTATTGGTACTAGTTCTCTATTTGATAGTTTATATAAATTGTGTCTTAGCAATGTAAATGAACAATCTCATCATATCCTGTATACTTCAGTTGTTGGCAACAAGCGTGGTTGAGTTAATGAAAACTCATCTATGTTGTGGCATAGGAGATTGGGTCATATCTCCATTAAGAGACTTAAGAGGTTAGTGAGAGGAGTACTTCCTACTCTAAATTTCACTGACTTTGAGACATGTGTTGATTGCATAAAAGCAAAGCAAACACACACGCCTAATAAGGATGCCAATAGGAGTTCTCAAGTGCTTGAAATAATCCATACTGATATATGTGGTCCCTTTCCACCCTGTTTGTCTGGCGAAAGGTACTTTGCCACCTTTATAGATGACTATTCTAGATTCATGTATCTCTATTCACTTCTTGAAAAGGCAAATGTCTTCAATGCCTTTAATGATTTCAAGAAGGAAGTGGAGAAACAATCAGGAAACGTAATCAAAATAGTCAGGTCTGGTAGAGGTGGTGAGTATATATTATGGTAGGTACACTTAGATGGGACAAAAGCCCGAACCATTAGTAAGATTCCTTAAGGAGTATGGTATTATACCACAATATACTACCCCTGGCAGTCCATATCAAAATGGAGTTGCAGAAAGAAGGAATCAAACGCTTAAAGAAATAGTCAAGACAATGTTAAGTCATTCTACCTTACCCTTGTCTTTGTGGGAGGAGGCCATTAAGACAGCTGCACACATAGTGAACAAGGCTCCTACGAAGGTTGTACCTAAGACTCCTATTGAACTATGGTGTGGTAGGAAATCTTCAGTAAGCTACATGCGCACATGGGGGTGTCCAGCTGAGGCCAAACCATATAATCCACAAGAAAAGGCTTTTGATCTCAGAACAACCAGTGAATTCTTCATTGGTTATCCACAGAGATCAAAGGGGTATAGGTTTTATTGTCCATCACATGTCCCCATCATTATAGAGATAGATAAAACAAGATTTCTTGAGGATGGTGGAGTTAGTGGGAGTGGACCTTCTCGAGAGAATTCTTTTGAGGAATTACAGGATCAGGCTGAAATACCAGTAGCAACTGACAACTTTGTTCCTATCTTCATTCCTCAGAATGATATTGTTGAGGAACAAAAAGTTACAGTTGGTCCACCTCAAGTGGCTCCACAACCAGTAGATATCGCACATGTTGACCAACCACCTCCTCACGTGGATCAGAAGCCAACAATACATCGATCTCAGAGAGTCAGGAAATTTGCCATATCTGATGAGTTTCTGGTGTACTTATAGAATGATGGTTTAGACATGGGTGATATTGATGATCCAGTGACATTTTCACAAGCCATGCAGAGTGAAAAATCCACCTATTGGTTTGAAGCCATGAAGGAAGAGCTTGACTCATGGCTAAAAATCAACTATGGGAGCTCGTCGACTTACCAAAAGGGTCCAAACTTCTTGGATGCAAATGGGTATTCAAAACTAAAGTGGACTCTAAAGGTAAAGTTGAGCGACATAAGGCCAGATTGGTGGCTAAGGGTTTCTGTAACGTCGCGTGTTTTTCGGATCCTTATGGATCATGTGTGTAATGGTTGAAAGGTTTCGTACAGAGCGCAGCGGAAACGCGATTCCCTCAGGTAGATATCGTTGCCGGCGGTCGGATCGAACACAAAACGTAAACCCGCGCACAGGAAGATCTTATCTTTACATTTGCAGGGTTGTGAAACTCCTGAATCTGGGGAGGAAGTAGCACTGGAGGCGCTGGTGCTTCAAGCCGTTCAAGTGTCCGGCCTTTAGACGTATCCACGCGAGCTCCGGATGCAGACGGGATCTCCTCGGTCTCCACGCGTCTCCCAGATCTCAACTCCACCATGTGCCAGAGAGAGAGGAGAGAGAAGAGGTGGGGGCGCCCTGGAGAGAGAGAGGAGTGGGGTGGCCAGGGAGAGAGCCTAGAGCTTGGGCCAGGGTTTGACTCTCCGCTAATATTTATAGACACTGCGGTTTTTCACAAAATCCCAGTTATTATCTATATCGACCATCATGCCGAGTCTGCTCAGAACTCTATTGCGTGTGACCCTCTAGGCCCAAGTGCTAGTCCAGTTTTCAGCCCATTAAGCCCAATAACTTTTTATTGACTTACTGTAATTAATAATATCTCATATTATTAATTACACAATCAATTATCGTCCCACGATAATTGACCAGGCTTCCAATCAAGTTGGGTGCCAAGCAACACCACTTGATCCTGGAAAGCATTGGGGTTCAGCAACCCAATCAAGGAAGCTTTTTCTGTCATCAGTTACCACGTGACTATAATCCTTCGCTCGTACAATGCTCCCGAGTGCACTTAGGGTATGGTCAACTGTCAAACCCTAATATGTGCACTCACTTGGTTTAGATGCCACATAACAATATCAGAAAACTCCTTTTCTGATAAGTAGTCTTGCCCTGGCCAGGGACTATCAGGCATCTTTCCCTAGAGCATTCACTCTCTTATTACCGAGAGCGAGCGATCCCATATTGACCACACAATCACCTTCGAAGGTATTCCGCTAGATCCGAACACTTAACTAATTAAGACCTCATGGCTAGAGATCTATAAGTCAAGGTCAAAACTCAGAAGTCCACCAACAAGGTGTCCTTGGTGTCTCAGGTCTAAGGACCAATCACGTCACTGTGACAATGAATCTAGCTGGTTGACAGTTAGGTAACATTACCATCCAGCAATTCATAACAGATCAGTTCAGTGAACTCATTCTCCAATGAGCACCTACAGATTTACCTTAGTGTCTCCACACAAGTGACTATGAGACCAGTCACCCTCATCATATGAGCAGGTGCAACCTGTACTAGTCTAACCGGATATCCGATGTCCTTCTCGAATATCTTCGACTAGGAACAATTAAGAATATACGTTTAAAGGATATTAATCTCATTGTTATGATCTCATCATAATTAATATCCATTGCGTATATTCATAGACTTCATAATGAAACGGTAAACGAATTACACATAATGAATATAAAAGTCTTATTATTATTATCAAAGAACAAGATTGTACAAGTTATGATTGGCTTGAGGACACCCATAACTAACAATGGTTGTGGTGGCCATCGTGAGGCCAATGTGGTTTGGATGTGTGGTGCGCGCAGGTTTGGTCCTGAAACAAGATAGAACCTACTGCAGTTGATCAGGGGTTGACGGCCAGGTGTGGTCGTTGACTGGTTTGGTGTCCATCGAAGGTGACGTAAACTTTAAGAACTTAACGACGAGCTTTGTGGACGTTTATTGTGACGGTTCCCTAAGCGACATCGGGGTTGACGCCAACCTGTGCGACCTGCAGGATATAGGTCTACCCGAGGGTAGTTCCCTCACTCCGTTCTCCCTCTCCCTTGCCCTATTTTCACGCTCTTGCTTCCCCACTGCTTCCAATGGTTGCAGAAGGCTAGTTGGGGGATCATGGAACGTGAGGTGGTGACGAATTGGGCAAGGAAATGCCGGAGCGAGGTGTAATCTCCGTAGGAGCTCGCGGAGGGTTTGGTACGAATCGGGAGGATTTAGGAGGATTAAGTGCGTCTTGAGGTAGGGAACGATCCCTTTTAGTTCCTTCTGGTTGTGATAATGCATCTGGAACACATGAATCTGCATGTTAATTATGTTTTTGGGTATATAAAGGTACTCCATGTGGGGTCAATGGGTGGTTTGAGCAATTTAACGAGTGAAACTTATAGTTTCGGTTTGATTGAGATGCATGCATGTTAGAGGAAGTGTTTCCTTGTGTTTTTCTGCTGATTTTAGGGCCGAGAATACCTGAGGAATCGGCCTAGGGTTTCTGTGAGAGCTGATAGTCGAGGAGCTTGGCGTCAATATCGATTGACGCCAGGTTCTTCAGCTGGGAGATTGACGGCCAGATATCTTGCCGTTTACATCTCATCGACGGCAGTCGATGTTGCCGCCAGCATGTATTTATTTAAATGTTGCTATATTGAATATTTAAAGATAACGAGTGGTGTGTTGACACCTGTGGTGCACTGGGTGCATGAGGTTTCTGTGACTAACGTACAAGGTACAACCCTAGCTAGTTCTTTACAAGTTTACGTGTTGTTCACGTGTGGTGAACTACCAGTGCACGAGGTTTGTGCGAGACTTCGTGTAACACCCCGGCCCCTTGGGCCCTTGGCCCCACCCTCTGGGTCGCGGCAGGGCGACTGTCGTGACATGGTTCCGATCGCGTCGATGTCGGCCTCTGCTTGGGATTGCGACAGGGGATGTCAACTTATTGAAGGCGACATACCCACTGTCGCCTTCTGGTTTGATGGATGGCGACATGGGGTACGTCGCCTTCTTGAAGGCGACATGGCCTATGTCGCCTTCCCATCGCGTCACCCCAGACGCCGTCTGACAGACGTGACGGGCATCCTTTGTGTCAGTACGGCTCTGGCGGTGTCGGGTGAACGCGATAAGATGGCTGTCGCCTTCACTTTTTCGAATTCCGAGATTTGACCGTTGTCAGTGGGTTGCGTCGGGGGGTGTGTCGCCTTCTGGTTCCCGTGGCGACATCAGGTATGTCGTCTTCTCAGCACCGCGAGCTTAAGGCCCGGGCGCCCGAGCCCCTTCCCCCTCTCTCGCGCCTCTCCTTCCCCATCTTTCTCTCGCCCTCTCAGAGCATCCGACGGTTTTGGGGTGCCTCCCCCGTGTTGAGGCGGCCGTGCTGAGGAGGGACGCTCCGTTCGTGCAGGGGTCGTGTTCGTGCCGTGCGGTACGAGGAGGAGACGGCCAAACCTACGAGAAGGCCCCAACGGTGCGTTCTTCTTCGCGTGGAGGTAGGGACATCCGACTCCTTCGCCCTAAGCATGATCCCCTTCCAGTCTAGACCGCGGTTATCGTGTGATTGGGGTTTGGGGAGTGTGAAAACTCCATGCTCGTGTGAGTGAGGTTTTCCTTCGAGCGTAGAATCCATGCTTTTGGGGGATTCGAGGGTGGTTTGTGTGTTGAATGGCTTCCTAGCATGATAAGCATGCTCCCCTCCCCCGCCGTGTGTTGTTTCCCCCGTTTCGGGGAGGTTCCCAGAGAAAGGATCTCCGGAACCCCCCTCTGCCTTGACGGCAACAATGCCTGTGTCGTGATCCGCCTGGTAAGGCGACACGCAGGGTGTCGCGACCAGGGTCGCGACAGGGTCTACGTCGCCTTGAGAAGGCGATGCATAGGGCGTCGCGACCTTGGTCGCGACAGCCTATGTGTCGCCACCTCTGTCTTGAGATAGTTTCTCGTTTCCGCCGTTTCGCTTCGCTTGTACTGTACCCGTGGCACATGTGCTAGTTCTCTAGTACGGTCTCACACTAGTCGTTCGCCTGGTGCGCGGCACTTGAGGGCTTGTCCCGTGCGAGAGGTTGTTACCGTTACCTGGGACCCCCGTCCTCGGGAGCCTGTTGAGGGAGTACTCCGGGCTACGAGTGTGCTCGAGTTGGCAGCCGTTTAGGCAGACTCTGAAGCTGAGGGGAAAACAGTGGTTAGGACAGTGGCGTGTGAGTCGCTTGCAGAGCTCTCGTGGTTGTTCTGGGACGCCGAGGACAGTTTGGAGTTCTACCCGACGCAGGCCAGCTAGTCCTGTTTCTCACTGCCTTGCTCCTTGCGGCCCCGGAACCGCTTGGGGAGGTTAGGCGTGGGACCGTAGTCTGGCCAGACTACGACGGTTACTGTTGTTGTACTTGTGTCCTACCTCGCTCTGACGAGATGCGAGGGCCAGGACCTAGGTCGAGGATAGACGTCTGTGGACGCACTTGACCGTCTGACTAGTGGTGTTGTTCCCGTAGCTAGTGTCCTTGTCCAGCGGAGTTCCCTTCGTCTGTGTTTTACTAGCCGTGTGGTGGTCACGACGAGCAGTCGTACGGAGTTTCCGACCGAGAGTACTTTCCGTACCGTGTTAGCTTTAGCTTCGCTTCCGCACTTCCTTTTGTAGGTAGAAAGATATAAACTATCGTCTTTCCTTTATTAATAGTTGTATATGTTCCTCTGCCTGTTTAGAGCCAGTAGGAGATTGGTAGTATCTACTGAGCTTCTGTTGTGAAGCTCATCCCTCTGTTTTCCAGGTGAGTCTTCCCAGCAGCGGCAGGGCGCGCGTCGGGCAGAGGAGACGGGGCGGTAGTCTTGGTCCCCATAGCTAGCAGTGGTTCCCCCGTGAAGGATCGAGGAAAAGGTGTGGATAAGATCTAGAAGGGGGGGGGGATGAATAGATCTATGCCACTTTCTGCGGAAGCTTAAACAATTTAAAAACACTTTTAAATCAGAGGCAATTTTATCAGTGAAAAACCACATATCTGATGAGATTTGAGTGAGTTGGTAAAAATAGATATGAAATCAGTTGATTAAGTGAACTTTAAACGATCCTATGCAAGCATCTAACGGATAATGAAATCAAACCACAGATAGACAAGTGCACAAGGATTTTTAGGTGGTTCGGAAATCACCCAAGTGATTCCTACATCCACCCCTCACACCCTATGAGGATTCACTAAAACAACCGGGTACACACCCACTGGAGCCTGACAACTCCAACACTTGAGAGCTTACAACTCACACAACTTCTAGAGCAAGACTACTCTAGAACCACTGAGCAAGACTGCTCAACACAACCTTGAGTTAGACAACTCAAACTGAGCACGATGGCTCACAACAACCTGAGCACAATGCTCACACAACTTGAGCACAATGCTCACACATGGTTGCTAGACACCAACTCAAGACATAGACCTTCTAGCACAGATCTAGTCGAAAATGAGAGCACTAATGAGAGCTATGCAGAAGCACTTGCATAATCTCAAAAGATATCTCAAAAGAACAGAAGTACAGTGAATTGTATTAAATAGCTTCGTTCTTCAAGTGTACTCCCTTGTAGAAGCTTGGATTGGGAAGAAGCTTGCACTCTTGAAGTCCAAAACCGATGCTCTGCACTTTGGAATTGTTGGATCTTCCTTGAATTCTTCTCCAACGAAGGCTTCTATAGGATCTGCTTCCTTGGGATGCTTCAGAGGTTTCTGCAGGATCACATTCCAATTCTCACACTTGGCTTGGTGAGAATTGGTCTTCTGGAACACACGGAGAGCAGAGGAGGGAGACAACCTCTTTCAGCCGCCAGGAACTTTCAGGAGGCTCTGAGAGGCAGTTGGGTCTCTCTGATGAGATGGGGGGCCAATTAGGGACCTTTTATACCAAAAGAGTCCAAAGATACCCTTTAGGTATAAGGGCACACGATCCTAGGATGATTCCCCATCGGCCTGGGCTGACACGTGGCAGCCATCCACTTTAAGTTGCAAACTTTCCGTAGTGTGTCGACCTGCCCTGGTGGTGGTGTCGACACACTGTCCCAAATATGAGAACTGATGTTCTGGGAAGAAGGTCCCGTGTCGACCTGCTTTGAGAGTGTGTCGACCTGCTGTCCCAATTCTTCAAACTGGCTGTTCTAGGAGCTGGGTCTAGTGTCGACCTCCTCTGAGAGTGTGTCGACCTGCTGTCCCAATTCTTCAAACTGGCTGTTCTGGGAACTAGGTCTAGTGTCGACCTGCTCTGAGAGTGTGTCGACCTGGGTACACTTATTCCTGGAATCTGCAACTCATGTCGACACACTCTTGACTTGTGTCGACACAGTCTCAACATTTTTACACATTTTGCCTTTGAATCTATGTTGTTGTGTCGACACCATTGATGGGTGTGTCGACACATCTTTTGCAAAAAATATTTGTACCTGAAAATTAAACACATATATCATTAGTTAAATGATTTATCATGAACATCAATGATAAATGTGATTTGAAATATGCTTGTTGGACATTGATTTCAGGTATGATGTTTTTGACATGTTTCAATTGAATTGCTTTAAAATTATCTCTTGTCATCATCAAAATAGGAGGGAAATGATATGAATATGCATTCAACCCAACAATCTCCCCCTTTTTGATGATGGCAACAATAAATCCATATGACAATGAGGTTTTGATGAAGTGTGATTTTAAGCAATTTTTGTTATTCACATTTTTATTTTCTTTTTATTTAAACTTGTCAAAGACCTTTTGATATTTTCAGTAACAGTTGATGATGTATTTATGGAACACAATGTTACTTGAAATGAGAATTTTTGTACACAGAAGTCAAGCAACTTGACAAGTAATCATTCAATCACATTCACAAAAAGATTTTCAATCACATTAAATACACAATTGAGAAAATCATTCAAGCCAAGCAAAACATTTCATTTCATTTAACAAGAGAACCATTACAGTCATTCCAAAAGATTACAAACATTTGTTCTTTCTTTCTTCTCCCCCTTTGACATCATCAAAAGAAAATTACATTAAGTAGAAGATGGAGGAGGAGGAATGGGAAGAAGAATTGTCTCTATGTCAGATAGTCTTTTCTCCATGAAGTTCAAGCTAGTCTTGATTTGATCTTGAATGGTTGTCATTTTTGTGACCAAAAAGTGTTCCATTCTATCTGAATTCTCTAACAAGGTGGCTTGAATTCTGGCTAGATCAGCTGCTATGGTTTGTGAGGATGATGATGACCAGCTGACCAACCAGGTCTTTGCATTATCTTGAATTCCTTGGTCAAATCTGTTATTTGCTTGTCAATGTGCTCATTGAAGTTCCTCATGCTTTCCAAATCATCCACAAAATGAGCAAATGACAGTCTTGTGCTGGTGATCTCATGTAATGTCTACTTTGTGTTAAAGACATCAGCTTGAGAATTTGCCAAAATTCCCTTAAGAACTGTCTCCAACTTGTCTTGATGCTCCTTCAGCTGCAGTGAGGCATATGCCAGTGTTCCAATCAATCTATTGAACCTTTGAGCCGCATAGTCTGAAGCAGCTTTATGTTCTATGAACTTGGCAGATACTGTGTTCTCCAGTCTTTGAATCCTCAACTCAAATGATGTGGACATGGTTTGAATGGAGGAGTTCAAGGTTTCAAATTTTTCATTGAGGAAGGAGATCATTCTGGTGGAACAGGAGGCCCACCAGAAGATGTGGATGGTTGGAATGAGGGTTGTGGAGAGAAATGAGGAAGCTGAGGTGAGAGAGGGGCATGAAAAGAATGTCACCTTCAGTAGGAACTTGAGGCTGATCCTCATTCACAGAGGTTGATCCTCTTGACCTAGGGGCTGGTCCCCTTCAGCTGGAGGCTGTTCCTCTTGTGCTTGGGGCTGATCCCCTTGAACCTGAGGCTGGTCCTCCTGAGCTTGGGGCTGTTCCCCTTGATCTTGAGGTTGTTCCTCCTGAGCTTGAGGGGCCTCAACCACAACTGGCCCTCCTAATTTGATTGCCCTCCAATCTAAATCCCATAAACTTCTGGATATTCTTAAGGTGTAGATATTGGACTTGGGAATAGATTGGGACTTCTCATTCTCCAAGGGCACACCAAAGTGCTGGAACACTGAGGTCAGATGTGCTCCATAAGGAAGTGATCTCTTTAGGTCTTTCCTTGTTGTTTCAGATATAATTTGATAGATAATCACATGGAGGTTGATCTTGATGTCTTTCACCATGCAGTAAATAATGAATCTCTGGATGTCTGTCAACCTATCCCTTCCACCACCTTGAGGAGTAATTATGGTGGTCAATATGTGGTGGATGACCCTTAACACAGGAGGAAATGAATTGGCATTGAACCTGGTTACATGGTCTGTTTGGGATCTGATGCATCTGCAGGAAGGCCTGTCAAAATGGAATAGGCTTCATGAGATCAAATTCAAATTCATGATAATCTGCCCCTTCATCTGGCACTTTGAAAATGGAGGCAGCTTTTTCAGTTGGCATATCTATGGCTATTCCCTTAACTTTGGATTCATATCCTTCTCTGTGCAGGTGAGGTTCTTGTAGAACTCCCTAACAAGTCTTGGATAACAGACTTGAAACTCAGAGATAAATGGTATCCAAGATTGAAAGGAGAAATAGTTTGAATTTCAGGAAAAGAGTCTGCTAGCTGAATGTCTGATAGGTCTAGAATTCGGGGCTTCAGAATTAACTTGGCTGCACTGACTGACTCTGAGGGAATATCCTCTTGAGACTCAGAAGACTCAGAAGAGGAGGAAGATGATTCCTCAGGGTTTTCAGAAGAATCGCCCGGAATTTCTGTTCTAGGGTTTGGAGGACTACTACCTCTGCCTGAAGATGAGGCTCTACCTCTCTTGGCTGCCCTTTGAGGTGCTGAAGAGGATCCTGGTTGCTCGGCAGGATCATTCCGTCTCTTAGTTCTTCTTTCGGATAGGGCAACGTCTCTGTCTGCCGGAATCGGCCTTGAAGAGGCCCTGGACCTTGCGCCACGGCGGGGACCCAATTTCCTGACCATGGTGCAAGAAAGAGTGGAATTCGGAGAGGAGATGGAAGAGAGGAGAGGTGATGGAAAGAAGGATGAGAGTTTGAGAGAAATGGTGAAGATTTCTTGCCGGAAGAGATGAGAAAGAGGTCGTCGGGTCGACCTGATGCCTAAAAGAGGTGCAGTGGTGCACTGCCCCGCAGGAACAAAATGGCTTATCATGAACCCAAACGGTTTGAAAAATAATCAGGCAAGGGGTTAGTGTCGACACAGGATGAAGGTTGTGTCGACCTGACCGAAAGTGTGTCGACACAGGATGGGATGGTGTCGACACAGCCTTAGAAGAAGATTGACTTTTTGTGGAAAATTTTTGAGAAATTTTGGGACATCTTTAGAATGATAAGCAATGAGGGGAATTATCATTTCAAGGATTTTTAAGAGGCTCAAAAATTCATTGTTATATTTTGCAAAAATTCATCACAATTCAAGTTTTCAAACAATTTCCAACAGGATATTAGCATTCCAAGACTTGAATCAACAAAATGAAAAATTGAGGGATATAATATCTAACAATCAACTATAAACTACCATATTTCTCAACTTTAAATAATAAAGATGTCATCTAGACTAAATGCAATTGTGTGAAAATAAAACACAATCTCAAAGAACAACTTGATGAGGAATGAAGATGATTCTTTCTAGACATATCTCCAATATGTTCACATTTTGTTCTTTTAACAAACTATCAAATGATACAAATCTCTTTCACTCAAGTACTAGTGCTTTTTACACACCATAGTCCCTGGATACTGAAGATTTAGTCATTGTCAAGTCTCAAAGGGGTAAATGATGGCCTTTTGACATGAAAATATACGTTTTTAGACGCCAATATTTCCAGTTACTCAGTCATCATCAAAAAGCATAGCACATTTTGCTTTTGTTTTGAATTTATTTTTACTTTGTTCCCCCTTTGAACAGAGTTAGCAATAGTGCCTCATGACATACATGGCACTTCATTCATTGTGAAGGTGTGCAGTTTCTCAGCACAAGTGCCATTGCTCTGTTGGATGTTAATAATTTTGGAGAGTTTGTGAGATAGAAATCAAATACATTCAATCATCAGTTGCAAACAAGGAAATGTTTTAAGTTCAAAGCACAAGTTGATGTTTAGTCTAGGAAGAGATCTGAATTTCTGTGGGTTGAGAGATATAGTTGAAAGTTGATTAAAAAAATATATAATAGATCACTCAATGTTCATTTTGAGACTCTAGACTTCTAAATGATGACATCATGCAAGAATTGATGAGATTCAAGAAAAGTTTTGAATTTTGCAAAGTCATGACTTGAATTTTCTAGCTCCCCCTGAGATGATGATTTCAATCACTTTTTATCAAAATAAAGATACATAGATTTTGGAAATCAGAAAGGTTTTTCTTCTTAGACAACAAAGACTCCCCCTCAACAATTGCATATCCATTTCTTGGTACTTGGCGGAGACACATACTCTCGCATAGTGAAAGTGTCCAGACAGGCATAACCTGTCCTTCTCCAAGTCACCATTTCATATACCAAGAAGTTTCAATACAATAAGAGTTGAAGAATTCATTATCAAAAAGAAATGGAAGTGAAAATAAGCAAGTTTTTGAAATCAGAAAAGGTATCCTCTTTGAACAGTAAAAGCTCCCCCAACAATTGCATATCAATTTCTTAGTACTTGGCGGAGACATATACTCTCGCATAGTGAAAGTGTCCAGACAAGCATAACTTGTCCTTCTCCAAATCACCATTTGATATACCAAGAAATTTCAACACAATGAGAGTTGGAGAGTTTAGTGTAAAAAGGGAATAGAATTGAAAGTGAGAGAGATATGAACAAAGTAACTCAAGGAAGCAAAGAATTATGAAATGCAAAGAACTCCCCCTTAGACCATGCATACACTCAACCCAAACCTTGAGAGAGATCATGAAGGTGGACATTTGTAAAGACCAAGTTCTCTCCTTAAAGATGAAAATCTGTTTTCAGGAAGGGGTTTAGTGAATATGTCTGCAATTTGTTTTTCAGTTTCAATAAAATGGTTCAAAAGATTTCTTTGCAACCTCATCTCTCAAGAAATGATGCCTAATTTCAATGTGTTTTGTTCTAGAATGCTGAATGGGGTTTTTAGACAGATTTATTGCACTTGTGTTATCACATAGGATGGGTACACACCCTAAATCTTGGTTGTAATCAAGAAGTTGATGTTTCACCCAGAGAATCTGAGTTCCACATCTACCAGCAGCAACATACTCAGCCTCTGCAGTTGACAGAGCAACTGAATGTTGCTTCTTAGAAGCCCAAGAAATAAGGCACCCACCTAGAAATAGACACAAGCCACTTGTGCTTTTTCTATCTAATTTGCACCCAGCATAATCAGCATCACAATAGGCAAACAGATCTAACTTGCAACCAGCAGGATACCAAATACCTAAGTCACATGTTCCAACAAGATATTTGAAGATTCGTTTAACTGCAAGCATGTGACTTTCTTTAGGATTAGATTGGAATCTAGCACATAAACACACACAAAACTGAATATCAGGTCTAGAAGTTGTAAGATAGAGCAGAGAGCCAATCATACCTCTGTAGGTCTTTGGATCTACTGACTTACCAGATGGATCTTCTTCTAGTTTAGCATTAATTGCAATTGGTGTGCTTGAGTGCTTAAGGTTCTGGTTTGACTGATGAAGATTCCTTCAGTTGTTTGGTTCACCTGCAATCCCAAAAAGAATGTTAAATCTCCCATTAAGCTCATTTCAAATTCATTCTTCATTTGATTTGAAAATTCTGTGCAAAGGCCTTTATTGGTGGAGCCAAAAATTATGTCATCAACATAAATTTGGACCACAATTATTTGATTTTTTACTGTTTTTGTGAACAAAGTTTGATCAACATTACCTCTCGAGTATCCTTTTTCAAGTAAAAAGGAACTCAACCGGTCATACCAAGCTCTTGGAGCTTGCTTAAGACCATAGAGAGCCTTATTAAGCTTGAAAACATGGTTAGGATATTTTTCATTTTCATATCCAGGAGGTTGTTCAACAAAAACATTTTCCTTTATATATCCATTTAAGAATGCACTTTTGACATCCATTTGATAGACTTTGAATTTCATGGAGGATGCAAAAGCAAGGAAAATTCTGACAGCTTCTAGTCTAGCTACAGGGGCATATGATTCTTCAAAGTCAATTCCAAATTCTTGGTTATACCCCTTTGCAACTAGCCTAGCTTTATTTCTAATTACCTGACCAGATTCATTCAATTTGTTTCTGAAGACCCATCTAGTGCCAATCACTGCTTGGTCACTAGGCCTAGGTACTAATTCCCATACTTGATTTCTTTCGAATTGATGAAGCTCATCATGCATGGCATTAATCCAATCAGAACTGGATAAGGCTTCATCAATTGACTTGGGTTCAATTTGGGAAATTAGAGCTAGTGAGTCTTCTTCAATATTTTGCAAGAAGGATGATCTGGTCCTTACTCTATCATTTAAATTGCCAACTACACTGTCTAATGGGTGATCTCTCAGATATCGAGGTTCAGTAATTACCTGTTGAGAAGTGCCCACTTCTGGAGCAATGTTACCTGACCCACTTGAAGATGGTGAGTTGTTGTTCAGGTTCTCTTCATTATTGACAAGCTCCTCAACAGTTGGTGAAGAATCCACAATGAGGTCATCCTCTTCATTGTCTTGTCTTTCCCTGCAAGATTTAGAATCATTAGTGGAAAAGGAATTTTCATTAAAAATAACATGTGGAGATTCTTCAACAGTTTTGGATTTTAGAATGTACACTTTGAAAGCCCTTGACACTTCAGAATAGCCAAGGAAGATAGCTTCCTGACTCTTAGCATCAAACTTGTCAAGGTTTTCTTTGTTATTATTATGTACAAAGCATTTGCACCCAAAAGTTTTGAAATAAGAAACAGTTGGCTTTTTGTTTCTCAACAGTTCATAGGGGTTTTTCTGATCTTTGGTCTGATCAAAGCTCTATTTAGGATATGATTGGCTGTGTTAACAGCTTCAGCCCAGAAGGATTTGGGCAGATTACTTCCTATGAGCATGGATCTAGCCATTTCCACAAGAGTTCTATTCTTTCTTTCCACAACTCCATTTTGTTCTGGAGTTCTAGGTGAAGAAAACTTGTGAAATTTTGAAATTCAGCACATAGATCAGAAAAGGATGTGTTATCAAATTCACCCCCATGATCAGTTAAAATGTTTTTGATTTTATATGGATAAGTTGTTAAGATAGTGGTACAGAAATTCCTGAATTCAAGGCAAGTATCACTTTTGTGGGATAGAAAGATAACCCAAGTAAATCTAGTAAAATCATCAATGATTACAAACCCATATCTTTTGCCACTTAAGCTTAGAACTCTTGTTGGCCCAAAAAGGTCCATGTGAAGAAGTTCTAGTGGCCTAGATGTAAGTACCTCATTGAAGGTTTTAAAAGATTTCCTAGTTTGTTTTCCTTTAGCACATATCCCACAAACTTGATTTTCAACTTTAGAGAAGGATTCAGGAAGACCCTTAACCAAATTCAATCTTAATAACTTATCCATTGTTCTGAAACTTGCATGGCCAAGTCTTTTGTGCCAAGTCCATGCAATTTCATCTTTATTTGCAACAAAACAAAGATTTTCAGAAAAGTTTTTATAAGGTTGATCATGTAGACATTGTTTTCTCTTTTTCCAAAGAATTTGATTTTATCAGTTGATGAATCAATTATCTTACAAAAATCAGATTCAAACACAACTTTGTGACCTTTGTCACATAGTTGGCTGATACTGAGCAAATTATAATCAAGACCATCAACTAATAAAACATTATCTACTGAGTTTGAAGAAGTTTGACCAACCTTTCCAGATCCAATGATCTTTCCTTTATTTTTACCTCCAATGTAACTGACCCTCCCTCCTTTTCAAGCAGGAATGAGAATTTGGCTCTATCTCCAGTCATGTGTCGTGAACACACACTGTCAAGGAACCATACATTGGAGTTGGGTGCACGACCTTCCTGCAACAAGATCAGTGGAGAGAAGATTTTGGTACCCAAACAAAGTTGGGACCATCAGAATGTTTGGACATTGTTAGCAAATCCTTTCTCACCCATATTTGACTTGTTTTTTATTTTTGTTTTGTTAAATTGGTGGTTTCAGTCTTTTTAGGTTTGTTCTTTTTCTTAGGAATGAAAGCACCAACATTTTTGTTTTCAGTGGGAGGGGAGTTTTTCATTTGAAAATTGGAGTTCAGATAAGGAGGTGGAATCCAGGGATTTTGTTGGTACATCCAAAGATTTGGATGAAAGAATTGAGGATTATACCAACAGGGGTTGTTATACCATTGGCTCCAAGGACTGATCCAATCATTTTGAAATGTTGTCTTGGAGGTCCAAGGTTCTTTGCCAATGATTTTCTTTGACTTTTTCTTGTTTTTCAAATTTTTATTTGAGTTGTTTGAATGTTTTGATGTTGAGCAGGTCGACCTGTCTTTGACTGGTGTCGACACAACCCACAGAAGCCTTCTTCTTGTGGACTGGTGTCGACCTGTCAGGAGACTGAGTCGACCTGGTTGTCTTCTTTTGTTTTTGAGTTTTTGATTTTTTGATGTTTTGTTTAAGGTTTTGTTTGCTGTTTGTTGAATTTCTGTGTTTTCAAGATTAGGACCCTTGACAAATTTAATTAGTGGTGCTTTGTTCTTTTTCTCACCAGATTTGTCTTTGATGGGTTTCTTTTTGTTGAATCCTAATCCATGAGAGGTGGTTGTCATGGTGGTTCCTAGCAATGCCTCTAAGTTATCTTTACCTTTTGTGAAGGTTTGGATAACTTCATCCCTTTCTTTTAGCTGGTTTTTAAGAGCTTCAATTTCTTCAATTTTCTGTTGTTTTTCTTGTTTTTCAATTTCCAGTTTTTCAGTTAAGTCTTTGAATTCTTGGGAGGCCTTTTGAGAGGCAAGTTTTAGTTCATCAATAAGGTTCAGGAGATTTTCTTTTTCTTCAAGCAATTCTGTTACTTCAGTTTCCAGTTCACAAGTTCTATGGTTTGAAGATTGGTTATGGTAAAGATTTTCAATTTTCTTTTTGATGTGTTTGTTTTTTTTTCTCATTTCAGAATATCTTTCAACCAGTTCTGCATACACATCCTGCCAATCTTCAACAGTAAAGTCTTCAAAGGAAGTATTTACCTTTTCATCTGTGCTGTTGGCCATGAAGCAAACCTCCTCACTTTCAGAGCTTGAGGATTTCTTCTCTTCTTCTCCTCACTTGAGTCTTCGTCAGACCAAGTGGCCACCATGGCCTTTGGCTTCTTGTATTCTGGAATTTCTTGTGCTTATCCTTCTTGTTCTCAAGACACTCTCCCTTCATGTGTCCTGGTTTGTTGCACCTGTAACAGACAATATTTTCGTCAGTTTTTGATTCTTGTTGAAATTAGAAAAGGAAGTGTTTTTCTTACCTGAGAAAGACTTCTTTTTCCAGACATTTTTCCTTTTCTGTATTTCAAGAATTTTCTGAATTGCCTAGTCATGAGGGCAATTTCATCCTCATTTGACTCAGACTCCTCAGAACTTGTTTTCCTGACTTTTATCTTTATTGCTTGAAGAGGCCTTAAGTGCCATAGGCTTGGTCTTAATTATGTGTTCTTCATTTCTTTTTAAGTTGATTTCATATGTCATTAAGGATCCAATCAATTCATCCAAAGAATTTTGGACAGATCTTTTGAATCTTCAATGACAGTGGCCTTTGTATGCCAATTGAAGAAAGTGAACGTAAAATTTTTCTTACCAAGTCTGCATCTGTATATTCCTTACCCAAGGCCTTCAATCCATTCACAATCACCATGAACCTGGCAAACATTTCAGAAATATTTTCGTTAGACTTCATCATGAAAAGTTCATATTCTGAAACTAAAATATTTGCCTTAGTCTCCTTTACTTGAGATGTTCCCTCATAGAGTAATTCGAGTTTATCCCACATCTCTTTGGCAGATTTGCACATTGAGATTCTCGAATACTCCTTGGGATGAACAGCACATTGAATCATGTTCATGGCACTATAATTCAATGTAGCTTTCCTTATTTGTTCCCTAGTCCAGGTGTCTTCTTCTCCCTGGTTTTCATAGGGACCCACTTCTACTACTTTCCAGATCTCATAGTTCTGGGCCCTTAAGAATACTTGCATTCTGTTTTTCCAATAAGAATAGTCCGTCCCATTAAAGAATGGTGGCCTATTTATGGAATGACCCTCAGCTATGAAACCTTTGGAATCCATGACTCTAAAGCAGGCAGAAAATGCTTAGCAAACAAACAGCAAACACTCAAACACACCACTCAGAAACAAAAACTACTCAGATCAAATCAGATCAAGGTAAACCCGCTCTGATACCAATTGAAGGATCGAGGAAAAGGTGTGGATAAGATCTAGAAGGGGGGGATGAATAGATCTATGCCACTTTCTGCGGAAGCTTAAACAGTTTAAAAACACTTTTGAATCAGAGGCAATTTTATCAGTGAAAAACCACAGATCTGATGAGATTTGAGTGAGTTGGTAAAAATAGATATGAAATCAGTTGATTAAGTGAACTTTAAACGATCCTATGCAAGCATCTAACGGATAATGAAATCAAACCACAGATAGACAAGTGCACAAGGATTTTTAGGTGGTTCGGAAATCACCCAAGTGATTCCTACATCCACCCCTCACACCCTGTGAGGATTCACTAAAACAACCGGGTACACACCCACTGGAGCCTGACAACTCCAACACTTGAGAGCTTACAACTCACACAACTTCTAGAGCAAGACTACTCTAGAACCACTGAGCAAGACTGCTCAACACAACCTTGAGTTAGACAACTCAAACTGAGCACGACGGCTCACAACAACCTGAGCACAATGCTCACACAACTTGAGCACAATGCTCACACAATGGTTGCTAGACACCAACTCAAGACATAGACCTTCTAGCACAGATCTAGTCGAAAATGAGAGCACTAATGAGAGCTATGCAGAAGCACTTGCATAATCTCAAAAGATATCTCAGAAGAACAGAAGTACAGTGAATTGTATTAAATAGCTTCGTTCTTCAAGTGTACTCCCTTGTAGAAGCTTGGATTGGGAAGAAGCTTGCACTCTTGAAGTCCAAAACCGATGCTCTGCACTTTGGAATTGTTGGATCTTCCTTGAATTCTTCTCCAACGAAGGCTTCTACAGGATCTGCTTCCTTGGGATGCTTCAGAGGTTTCTGCAAGGATCACATTCCAATTCTCACACTTGGCTTGGTGAGAATTGGTCTTCTGGAAACACACGGAGAGCAGAGGAGGGAGACAACCTCTTTCAGCCGCCAGGGAACTTTCAGGAGGCTCTGAGAGGCAGTTGGGTCTCTCTTGATGGATGGGGCCAATAGAGGGACCTTTTATACCAAAAGTCCAAAGATACCCTTTAGGTATAAGGGCACACGATCCTAGGTGATTCCCCATCGGCCTGGGCTGACACGTGGCAGCCATCCACTTTAAGTTGCAAACTTTCCGTAGTGTGTCGACCTGCCCTGGTGGTGGTGTCGACACACTGTCCCAAATATGAGAACTGATGTTCTGGGAAGAAGGTCCCGTGTCGACCTGCTCTGAGAGTGTGTCGACCTGCTGTCCCAATTCTTCAAACTGGCTGTTCTGGGAGCTGGGTCTAGTGTCGACCTGCTCTGAGAGTGTGTCGACCTGCTGTCCCAATTCTTCAAACTGTTGTTCTGGGAACTGGTCTAGTGTCGACCTGCTCTGAGAGTGTGTCGACCTGGGTACACTTTTCCTGGAATCTGCAACTCGTGTCGACACACTCTTGACTTGTGTCGACACAGTCTCAACATTTTTACACATTTTGCCTTTGAATCTGTGTTGTTGTGTCGACACCATTGATGGGTGTCGACACATCTTTTGCAAAAAATGTTTGTACCTGAAAATTAAACACATATATCATTAGTTAAATGATTTATCATGAACATCAATGATAAATGTGATTTGAAATATGCTTGTTGGACATTGATTTCAGGTATGATGTTTTTGACATGTTTCAATTGAATTGCTTTAAAATTACCTCTTGTCATCATCAAAATAGGAGGGAAATGATATGAATATGCATTCAACCCAACACCCCTCTCAGTGTACGTCACCCTCGGGTATGCCCCTGAGGGCCTTGTCTCTCACCCTTTCTTACTTGTAACTATTGTGCGTGCGTTGTACTGTACTTAGAGTGGTACGTAGCGGTCCTCGCCTACTTCCTTGTTTCCGCTTTACGCTTCTAGCTTAGCAGTTGCGTTTACCTCCGTTACAATATCCTGTCAGACGCGTGTTATGCCCTTCCGGGTCCCCCTATTTCGTGGGCGGCGACCGCGAAAATCGGGTCCTCGGCGTGGGCCGAGGGTTGGGTTCTTGGGGGTCTTACAATTGGTTCATAGCTTGGGTCGACAGGACTGTAGTGGATCTAAACTGCAACAGTAAGTCCCAACAATAGTACAAGTACCTGCTAGCCGCCCGAGAGATTCGTAACCTTTGTCGTTGTGTTGCCGTGTAGGTCATGGCTCCGCGTAGCGCAGTCAGGCTAGGCAGCTGGTTGGCAGCAGATGAGTCCGACATGCCCGCTCAGGGGTAGGTTGAGGAGGAGGTGTCCGTGGGGGAGTCAGTGGCGCAGCCTTGGGTTGCACAAGCGGCAGCAGCAGAGGCAGCGGCAGTAGGTGGGCAGCAGCAGCAGAGTACCACCCTCAGCCTCAGTATTGCAGACTGGTTTCCCATGCTGAGCAGTTCTTCAGAGCTATGTCCAGGAGTGTGGCAGCCCGGGCAGGCAGCAGTAGGTGGTCAGTTTCCAGTACCTCCCCCAGCCGTACCAGAGCAGCAAGAGGTGGAGCCAGAGGTGGAGCAGCCAGTCTGCCAGCAGCAGTCAGGTACTGGGAGTACCGGTCCGGTCAGTGGAGGGCAGCAGTGTCGGAGGCGAGGACCGCTCTCCTTGAGAGGTTCCTGCGTCTTCGCCCACCAATGTTCCATGGTGAGTATGATCCAGATAAGGCAGAGAGCTGGACCCATGATTGGAGCGCATCTTCGAGACTATGGAGTGCGCTGAGGAGGACCAGGTTCGTTTGGCAGTATACCAGCTCAAGGGAGCAGCCCATGAGTGGTGGAGAGTTCAGAGGCAGACTCACTTCCAGGGGCAGCGGTTGGACCAGATCTCTTGGCAGCAGTTTTCAGAGGTCTTCCACGGCGAGTACTTCCCCGACTACGCTCGACGTGAGAGACGGGACCAGTTCCACGAGTTGGTGCAGGGCGACCTCACGGTTTCTCAGTACCACCAGAGGTTTATCCGGTTGTTGAGGCATGTGCCTCATGTAGCAGGCAGTGACCAGGCTTGTGCAGAGAGGTTTATAGCAGGGATGAGACCAGACCTGAGGTGGGGTGTGACGGCACACATGTGTACCACCTTGGGAGAGGCCGTGGCGAAGGCCACCGCCTTGGATAGGGAGGCTTGGCAGCCTCAGCAGCAGCAGCAGCAGCAGCAGCAGGGAGGAGCCTCTTCCAGGTCCTCGCCGTACCAGCGTCCAGCAGGCAGCCGCGGTAGTGCGACTTCCTCTTCCTCAGGCTCGGGCAGTTCCGGTAGCTCTGGAATTCGCTCGCAGTTGAGGAAGTTTTCTACTCGCGGGGGTGGATGGAGCCGTCAGCAGAGGCGTCAGTCTAGGTTTGCAGAGCAGTCAGTACATCAGGGTGCTGAGCAGGCAGTCAGGAGCCAGTGTGCTACACTTGTGGCTTGCCAGGCCACTTTAGGAGGGATTGCCCTAGGGCAAGCTCCGCAGCCGCAGCAGCCAGTGCAGTACGCGCAGCAGCCACCTCAGTACCAGTACCCTCCCCAGCAGCAGCACCGCGTCAGCAGCAGAGGGCAGTATCAGCAGCAGGTCCAGCAGTTCCCGCAGCCGCAGCAGTACCAGTCGTACCAGCAGCAGCAGCAGTTTCCTCAGCACCAGCAGCCGCCGCAGCGGCAGCCCCAGCAGGCGCTGCAGCGTGGACGTGGTCGTGGTCGCGTGATGGCACTCACCCGGGAGCAGGCAGAGGCATCGAACCTGGTGATAGGTACTCTACCTATCCTTGGCAGAGCTGCTCGTGTTTTGGTTGATCCTGGTGCTTCCTTGTGTTTTGCTTCTGAAGAGTTTTACGAGTCTCTTGCTTGTCACACACCCGAGAGGCAGTGTGACGTATTGGTCGATCTCCCGTTCGGTGACTGCATGCGTTCCTTCGGTTATCTGGAGGGTGTGACAGTCGAGGTTGAGGGTCACCAGTTGCCGGCCAGGTTGTACGCGCTGCAGCTTTGCGACTTCGACGTCATCCTGGGCATGGACTGGTAGGAGGCTCACTCAGCCGTAGTTGATTGTCAGAGGAAGACCGTTCAGTTCGAGATACCTGGAGCACCTGTTCTCTTCTTTCGAGGTATCCGGTCTACCTGTCGGCCGTTCATTTCTTTCTGTAAGGCTCGTCGTTTGATCCGTGATGGCTGCGTTGCTTACCTTGCTTCGGTTTGTTCCTTGGAGCCTAGCGGGTCTTCAGTTTTTGATGTGCCAGTTGTTTCTGAGTTTTCTGACGTGTTTCCAGAGGATCTACCTGGGTTGCCGCCTGAGCGAGAGGTATAGTTCTCCATCGAGCTTTTGCCTGGTACGATGCCTTTGTCCAAGGCACCTTACCGGATGGCCCCGGCGGAGCTGCGTGAGTTGAAGTGCCAGCTGTAAGAGTTGCTTGAGTTAGGCTTCATTAGTCTGAGCCGTTCGCTGTGGGGCGCTCATGTTTTGTTCATGAGGAAGAAGGATGGTAGTCTTCGTTTGTGCATCGATTATCGGCAGTTGAACTAGGTCACTGTGAAGAACAGGTACCCGTTGTTGAGAATTGATGATTTGTTTGATCAGTTGCAATCGGCCCGAGTTTTCTCGAAGATCGACTTGAGATCCGGCTACTACCAGCTGCGGATCAGAGAGTCGGATGTTGGTTTGATGGCTTTCCGTTCCAGGTACGGTCACTTTGAGTTCGTCGTGATGCCGTTTGGGCTGACGAACGCACCTGCAACATTCATGGATCTGATGCATAGGGTGTTCAGTGAGTACCTAGACCGCTTTGTTGTTGTTTTTTTGTTGATATTCTAGTCTACTCGGCTTCTGAAGAGGAGCACGAGGAGCACCTGAGGATCGTGCTAGAGACCCTGCGGAGTCACCGTCTTTACGCCAAGTTCGACAAGTGCGAATTTTGGCTGAGCGAGGTGCACTTCCTCGGCACGTGATCTCGGGTTCTGGTGTGGCGGTGGATCCGGCCAAGGTTGAGGCAATGTTGTCTTGGGAGCAGCCCACATCAGTTGCAGAGGTCCGCAGTTTTCTGGGTCTGGCAAGTTACTACCGGAGGTTCATTCAGGATTTCACCAAGATTGCAGCACCGTTGACTCGGTTGACGAGGCAGGACACCAGGTTTGTTTGGTCAGAGGACTGTGAGCAGAGTTTCTTGGAGCTGAAGAAGAGGTTGACTTTGGCGCCAGTGTTGGTCTTATCGTCGGGCACCGGTGGGTTCGTGGTTTACACCGATGCGTCGAGGTCAGGTTTGGGTGCCGTGCTGATGCAGCATGGTGGGGTCGTTGCCTATGCTTCTCGGCAGCTCAAGAAGCATGAGAACTATCCCACCCACGAGTTGGAGCTAACAGCAGTGGTATACGCTCTCAAGTTGTGGAGGCACTACCTGTATGGCGAGGCTTTTCAGATCTTCACCGATCACCAGAGTTTGCAGTACATCTTCACCCAGAGGGATCTGAACTCAAGGCAGCACAGGTGGATGGAGTATTTGAAGGACTACGACCTAACCCTTTCCTATCATCCAGGAAGGGCTAACGTTGTAGCCGATGCGTTGAGTAGGCACGTGCGCTTGAGTTCGCTGATGGTCAGAGAGTGGAGACTGTTTGAGGAGTTGTCTCAGGGGTTGTTTGTTCCGTCGAGGACCAGAGATCGTGCCGTGGCTTCCAGTTTGTTAGTTCGGCCGTCACTGTTCAGGCAGGTGTTGCAGGCGCAGCGAGCAGATGCAGAGTTAGCAGACATTTTGCGGATGCCGGACGTTGAGCTCAGCGAAGACAGTGAGGTCAGGTTTAGAGGTCGTTTGTACGTTCCAGAGGAGGTACGTCAGGCAATGTTGTCAGAGGCTCACAGATCGAGGTATGCTATTCATCCTAGCTCCACCAAGATGTACCATTGCTTGAGGAGGTCCTTCTGGTGGCCAGGGATGAAGAGGGGCATGGCAGAGTTTGTTGCCCAGTGCCTTACCTGTCAACAGGTGAAGGCCGAGCATCAGCGTCCTGGTGGTGAGTTGCAGCCGTTGCCCATTCCTGAGTGGAAGTGGGACGACATCACCATGGACTTCGTGGTTGGCTTACCCCGCACCCCGCAGAGGCATGATGGTATTTGGGTGATCGTGGACCGTTTGACCAAGGCAGCGCACTTCCTTCCGATTAGAATGTCGTGGTCAGTGGACAGGTTGGCCAGATTGTACGTGGACAGAGTTGTTTCATTGCACGGGATCCCAGTTTCAGTCGTTTCAGACAGAGATCCGAGGTTCACGTCAGGGTTTTGGCACAGTCTTCAGAGAGCACTGGGCACAGAGTTGAGGTTCAGCACAACATACCACCCGCAGACAGATGGTCAGTCAGAGCGGACCATATGGACACTGGAGGATATGCTGAGAGCGTGTTGTTTAGACTGGAGCGGCACTTGGGAGTCCCACCTTCCGATGGTAGAGTTCGCGTATAACAACATTATCACTCGAGCATCGGAATGGCGCCATAACGAGGCCTTGTACGGTCGCCCGTGCAGGACTCCGCTTCACTGGTTCGAGGTTGGTGAGAGGCAGCTTTTGGCCAGCCAGTTTAGTGCAGCAGTGTGAGACACAGTCAGTTTGGTCAGGCAGAGGCTTCGGGTAGCACAGAGCAGGCAGAAGAGTTATGAGGATGTCCGCAGGAGACTGCTAGAGTTCAGCGTCGGTGACCTGGTCTTCCTGCGGGTCTCGCCGACCAAAGGAGTCATGAGGTTTGGTAAGAGGGGAAAGCTCAGTCCCAGATATATTGGGCCCTTCCCCATTTCTGAGAGGGTCAGCGAGGTGGTGTACAGGCTGAGTCTTCCGGCAGAACAAGCAGGTGTGCACAGTATTTTCCACGTTTTGAAGCTCAGGAGGTACGTTGCAGACTCTTCGCACGTGTTGGACTACTCGCAGCTAGAGGTAGCGCCAGATTTGTCAGTGCCAGAGTACCTAGTTAGTGTTGTCGACCACAGAGTTCAGAAGTTGCGCAGGAAGCAGATCCCGCTGGTTAAGGTCGTTTGGCAGAACCGTGTCGGTGGCGAGGCCACCTGGGAGCACGAGGATGAGATGCAGGAGCAGTTTCCTTACTTGTTTGATTGATTGGTATGTGGTGATCTCCCCTTTTTTTTGTCGTCTTCCGGGTTGAGACCGAGTTGTTTTCATTTCGAGGACGAAATGTCTTAAGGAGGGAGGGTTGTAACACCCCGGCCCCCTTGGGCCCTTGGCCCCGCCCTCTGGGTCGCGGCAGGGCGACTGTCGCGACGTGGTCCGATCGCGTCGATGTCTGGCTCTGCTTGGGATTGCGACAGGCTGTCGCCTTCTGGTTTGATGGATGGCGACATGGGTTACGTCGCCTTCTTGAAGGTGACATGGCCTATGTCGCCTTCCCATCGCGTCGCCCCAGACGCCATCTGACAGACGTGACAGGCGTCCTTTGTGTCAGTGCGGCTCTGGCGGTGTCAGGTGAACGCGACAAGAAGGCTGTCGCCTTCACTTTTTCAAATTCCTAGATTTGACCGTTGTCAGTGGGTTGCGTCGGGGGGTGTGTCGCCTTCTGGTTCCCGTGGCGACATCGGGTATGTCGTCTTCTCAGCACCGCGAGCTTAAGGCCCGGGCGCCCGAGCCCCTTCCCCCTCTCTCGCGCCTCTCCTTCCCCATCTTTCTCTCGCCCTCTCAGAGCATCCGACGGTTTTGGGGTGCCTCCCCCGTGTTGAGGCGGCCGTGCTGAGGAGGGTGACGCTCCGTTCGTGCAGGGGTCATGTTCGTGCCGTGCGGTGCGAGGAGGAGACGGCCAAACCTACGAGAAGGCCCCAACGGGTGCGTTCTTCGCGTGGAGGTAGGGACATCCGACTCCTTCACCCTAAGCATGATCCCCTTCCCGTCTAGACCGCGGTTCTCGTGTGATTGGGGTTTGGGGAGTGTGAGAACTTCATGCTCATGTGAGTGAGGTTTTCCTCCGAGCATAGATTCCATGCTTTTGGGGGATTCGAGGGTGGTTTGTGTGTTGAATGGCTTCCTAGCATGATAAGCATGCTCCCCTCCCCTGCCGTGTGTTGTTTCCCCCGTTTCGGGGAGGTTCCCGGAGAAAGGATCTCCGGAACCCCCCTCTGCCTTGAAGGCGACAATGCCCGTGTCGCGATCCGCCTGGTAAGGCGACACGCAGGGTGTCGCGACCAGGGTCGCGACAGGGTCTACGTCGCGTTGAGAAGGCGACGCATAGGCTGTCGCGACGTCGCGACAGCCTATGTGTCGCCACCTCTGTCCTGAGACAGGTTCTCGTTTCCGCTGTTCCGCTTCGCTTGTACTGTACCCGTGGCACCTGTGCTAGTTCCCTATTACGGTCTCACACTAGTCGTTCGCCCGGTGCGCGGCACTTGAGGGCTTGTCCCGTGCGAGAGGTTGTTACCGTTACCTGGGACCCCCGTCCTCGGGAGCCTATTGAGGGAGTACTCTGGGCTACGAGTGTGCTCGAGTTGGCAGCCATTTAGGCGGACTCTGGAGCTGAGGGGAAAACGGTGGTTAGGACAGTGGTGTGTGAGTCGCTTGCAGAGCTCTCGTGGTTTTTTTGGGTCGCCGAGGACAGTTTGGAGTTCTACCCGGCGCAGGCCAACAAGTCCTGTTTCTCACTGCCTCGCTCCTTGCGGCCCCGGAACCGCTTGGGGAGGTTAGGCGTGGGACCGTAGTCCGGCCAGACTATGGCGGTTACTGTTGTTGTACTTGTGTCCTACCTCGCTCTGACGAGACGCGAGGGCCAGGACCTAGGTCGAGGATAAGACATCTGTGGACGCACCTGACCGTCTGACTAGTGGTGTTGTTCCCATAGCTAGTGTTCCTTGTCCAGGCGGAGTTCCCTCTGTCTGTGTTTTACTAGCCGTGTGGTGGTCACGATGACCAGTCATACGGAGTTTCCGACCGAGAGTACTTTCCGTACCGTGTTAGCTTTAGCTTTGCTTCCGCACTTCCTTTTGTAGGTAGAAAGATATAAACTGTCGTCTTTCCTTTATTAATAGTTGTATATGTTCCTCTGCCTGTTTAGAGCCAGTAGGAGATTGGTAGTCCCTACTGAGCTTCTGTTGTGAAGCTCATCCCTCTGTTTTCCAGTGAGTCTTCCCAGCAGCGGCAGGGCGCGCGTCGGACGGAGGAGACGGGGCGGTAGTCTTGGTCCCCGTAGCTAGCAGTGGTCCCCCTCTCAGTGTACGTCACCCTCGGGGTATGCCCCTAAGGGACTTGTCTCTCCCCTTTCCTTACTTGTACTAGTGTGCGTGCGTTGGGACTGTACTTAGAGCGGTACGCAGCGGTCTCGCCTTACTTTCCTATTTCCGCTTGTACACTTCTAGCTTAGCAGTTGACGTTTACCTCCGTTACATATCCTGTCAGACGCGTGTTATAGCCCTTCTGGGTCCCCCTGGTCCTTGGGCGGCGACCGCGAAAATCGGGTCCTCGGCATGGGCCGAGGGTCAGGTTCTCAGGTCGTTACACTTCGCGTGGTTTGTGTGACGTGCACATGGTTTTGTGTACGTGGCAAGTAGTATGACGCCTACCGTGGTTACCTCTCCAGTTGGGTGCCCTAGGTTCTCTGTGAGCCAGGCTGTTAGCTCGGGGCTTTGTCCCGGTACTTGTGTTGTACCGTCGAGGTCTGTGTCGTCTGACCTGGACACCCTCACTCCTTAGTTTGAGTTGTACATCCAGCTAAGGGAAAGACGACAATGGGACAGTGACTCTTGTGTTTGTTTCTAGTCACTTGTGGCGCGCTCTTAGTTGGGGGCACGGACACCAGTAGTCGACACTAGTCCCCAGCTAGTCCTTTTCCAGTGCCTCACTCTAGAGGGCCCAGGCCAGGGTCTCTAGAGGTGCCAGGCATGGGCCTGCGACCGTGTGGTCCGCAGGTGGTGGTGTTTAGTTGGTCTCCACAGTTACTTGACCTTTTCACATGGAGCGGCAGCTGGACCTTTCGTTCGTGGCTGCGAGACTGAGAGGTAGACCTGTGTTTGTTTGTCCGAGTCAGTTGTTGGTGTCACGAACCAGTTCACGTGGCTCGCGTGTGGCAGTCTCTACTTTAGCTTGTACACCTGTTTGAGCTTTGCCGTTTATTTATTACAGTTACTTTACGTAATCGGCAAACGATGAGTACATTTACAGCTTTAATATTCTGCTTAGTTGTTCTATAAATTGCTAGCGCAGTTTACTGCTTTCGTACCTGTGTTGGGTTTGCTAGGTGTTGGGGGAGTTCCCTACTGAGCCAGTGACTAGCGAGGCTCACCCCTACCCCCACAGGTGAGGGCGAGGAGGACGTTTCTCGGCCATCGTCCAGTTCGGATCCGCGTCTTAGCGGTGCAGGGTCAGCACCTCCAGCAGTGTAGTGTAGCTAGTTGTTTACTTCTTCCAGTTGTACCCCGGGGTATGCCCCAGGCTTTTGTACTTTCTTTCAGTTCTGTGGAAATATGGCTATGTAAATTTGTGAAATATATATATGGAATGGTGTGTTCCCTTGTGTTTTCACAGATTAGTGTGTGGTATTCCTTGAGAGGCTTCGGCCCATTCGTAGGAGACAGACTCGGGTCAAGTCTGTTATCGGTTTAATAGGCTTGGACGAGACATTCTGTCACAGTTGGTATCAGAGCAAGGTCCGTGTTAATATAAGAGAACTAGAGGGTTACATAGCCTTATTTCAGTAGTAGTACACTGCTGGTAGTGACCTTGGTTTTTTATGATCTGTTGTTTTATTTTTGTTTGGTGTTTTGTTTATGCAGAAGTTTGAAATGGTAGATAGAAGAGATTGGGGTGGTGGAAGAGATGATCCAGAGGAGAACACTCAGCGTATAATAGAAAGAATCTGGGAGAGCCTCACCGATATTCGAATGAGGATGGATCAGCAGGCGCCGGTACCACCGATTGCCATACCACCTGGGGATGGAGAGACTGTACCTATAGTTCCAGTTCTGCCACCGCCAGGAGTAGAGGTGCCTTTTCTAGCACCCTTGCCACCACCACCGCCAGTGTTAGTAGCAGAAGAACCAGTTATGCAAGTTGAGAAGTTTCTGAGATTGCAGCCACCTACTTATTCAGGAGGGCCGAATCCAGATACAGCGGAACACTGGGTCCATGAGATTGAGAGGGTCTTTACGACCATGAGGTGTCCGGCAGCAGATAGAGTTGTGCTAGCTGCCTATCAGTTGAGGGGTTTTGCACTGGAATGGTGGCGATTGAAGATACAGACCACCTTCGCAGGCAGGACAGAAGAGACTATCACTTGACCGGAGTTTCTTAATGTATTTAACGATACATTCTTTCTGATTCAAGTGCAGCAAGTGAAGAGAGAGCAGTTCCGGACACTCCAGCAAGGTAACTCTTCAGTTTTAGAATATCAGATGAGGTTTATGGCACTTAGCCGATACGCGCCTTATGTAGTATCAGATAATAATATGATGGTTGAGTACTTTATTCGGGGTTTAAGGGTAGAATTGCAGAATGCAATAGTGCCACTCATGTGTAAGACAGTGGAAGAAGCAGCTCAAAAGGTAGCTACATTGGAAAGGTCTATTAGGACTCGTCAGATGGGCGAGTCAGATTCAGGTAGTTTTTGACTACCGCAGCAGTCAGTGGGTGTGAGTAAGGGTAAAGCACCAGCAGGACCTTCTCCATCAGGTTTTGGTAAGTGGGGCCAGAAATTGAAGCAAGCATTTAAAGGTAAAGGAAGAGGATGGGGAGGTCGACAGCAATTTTAGCAAGGTCGTGGTAGGCCAGAGGTGGAGGAGTCGCAGCAGAGTACTGCCAGACAGCCCATTATTCCACCAGGGTATAGATGTTATAATTGTAATCAGCCGGGGCATTTGATCTGTAATTGCCCCTATCCGAGAGAATATGGTTATGGAAGAGGTGTGCAGCAACAACAACAGCCGCAGCAATTTCAGCAGCCACAAGCAGGTCATGGCAGAGGAGTACCACAGCAGCGGGGAAGGGACCGGGTTATGGCTATCACCTAAGCCCAGGCGGAGGCATCAAATATGATCGAAGGTACTATACCCATTTATGATTATTTAGAAAGAGTTTTATTTGATTCGGGTGCCTCTCATTCTTTTATTTCCGAAGAATTCCTGGATTGTATGGTTCATCCTTTGAAAGAGGAATCCTGTGAGTTGGTAGTGGAAGTTCCCTCAGGTGAGTTTATGTTCACTTCGAGCTATATAGATGAAGCTCCTGTCGTGATTGAAGGAAATTAGATGTCGGGTCGGTTATATGCTTTGCAGTTGACCGACTATGATATTATCTTGGGAATGGACTAGCTTGAGGCTTATGGAGCGATGTTAGATTGCAAAAAAAAGAGGATCAGGTTCTGCCATCCTAATGGTTCAGTGTTTGAGTATCAAGGTATGCCTTTCTATACTTTTAAGTTTATAATTTCTGCAATAAGAGCTAGAAAGCTATTATATGCAGGGGTGTGTGGCTTATTTAGCCTCAGTTAGTCTAGTAAAGACTAGTAAATCAGTGGAGGCAGTTCCTGTGGTTAGGGAATTTGCTGATGTTTTTCCGGAAGATTTGTCTGGTTTAGCTCCACGCAGAGAGGTGGACTTTACCATTGAGTTACTGCCACGTACCATGCCGATTTCTAAAGCACCATATCGGATGGCACCAGCAGAACTTAAAGAATTGAGAAAGCAATTAGAAGAGCTGTTGCAGAAAGGGTTCATTAGACCGAGTCATTCCCCGTGGGGGGCACCGGTGTTGTTTGTGAAAAAGAAAGATGGAAGTTTCCGGATGTGTATTGATTATAGGAAATTGAATGATGTGACCATTAAAAATAAGTACCCGTTGCCGAGAATAGATGATCTGTTTGATCAATTGCAGTCAGCAAAGGTGTTCTCTAAAATTGACTTGAGATCAGGGTACCATCAGTTAAGGATCAGAGAAGAAGATATAGATAAAACAGCATTCAGAACCAGATATGGTCACTATGAGTTTGTGGTTATGCCGTTTAGGCTAACCAATGCTCCTGCAGCTTTTATGGATCTGATGAACAGAATTTTTCATCCATATTTAGACCAATTCATTGTGGTCTTTATCGATGATATTCTGATTTATTCAACATCTGAGGAGGAGCATGTTGCTCATTTGAGGTTTACTCAGCAACTGTTAAGGGATAATCAGTTGTTCGCCAAGTTCAGTAAGTGTGAATTTTGGTTGAAGGAAATTCAATTTTTAGGTCATGTCATCTCAGCAGAAGGAGTGGCAGTGGACCCAAGTAAAGTGGAAGCGGTAATGAAATGGGAAGTGCCTAAGACAATCACTGAGATTAGAAGCTTTCTAGGGTTTGCAGGTTATTATAGGCGCTTCATACAAGATTTTTCTAAGATTGCGGCACCCATGACCAAATTAACCAGGAAGGGTGTGCCATTTGTGTGGTCCAGTGAATGTCGAAAAAGTTTTATGGAATTGAAGAAAAGACTTACAACAGCACCTATATTGGCATTACTGGCAGGAAGTGGTGGTTTTGTGGTATATACAGATGCTTCAAGGAGAGGACTTGGCACAGTGCTTATGCAGCATAGTAAAGTGATAGCTTATGCGTCCAGGCAGTTGAAGCCGGCAGAAGAGAATTATCCCACCCATGATTTAGAATTAACAGCAGTTGTGTTTGCTTTGAAAATGTGGAGGCATTATCTGTATGGTGAGAGATTTGAGATCTATACAGATCATAAAAGCTTGAAGTATATCTTCTCGCAGAAAGATTTAAATCTCCACCAGCGTACGTGGATGGAGTATTTGAAGGATTATGACTTCAGTTTGGCTTATCATCCGGGTAAGGCCAATGTGGTAGCGGATGCCTTGAGTAGAAAGGCATATATAAGTCAAATGATGATCAAGGAATGGAAATTGTATGAGGAGATAGCGGAGAACTCCTTGTATGTGCCAAGTAGTCAACGGCGGGCAGTACTAGCCAGTAGTGCTGTAGAGCCGTCCTTGTATTGGCAGATTGTGGAAGCTCAGAAAGCAGATGCAAATTTGACCGAAATTGTGAAAATGGAAGGGGTTACCCTTGATGATAATTGTGTGGTTAGGCTCAGAGGTAGGTTATTTGTGATGATCAGTCTGTCCCCACAAAAATTTTTAAATATACATGTATTTTGATAATTAACAAAACCTTATCAAAGTTCTCTAAGTCTTAAGTACAGGAAATACTCTAAGGTCAAGGTCAATCAAGCCAATATTGGTAAGCATTATATTTCTGAAGCATTAATTATTTCAAGATTATATCTATCTAAGTCCACATCGACTTCAGTTGAAAATCGCAATGATTTCTTAAGTCATCATAACGATTTGCCCATCATAACGATTTGCTCATCGCAACGATTTCTTAAGTCATCATAAGGATTTGCCCATCGTAACGATTTGCTCATCGCAACGATTTATTAAGTCATCATAACAATTTGCCCATCGTAACGCAACGATTTCTTAAGTCATCATAACGATTTGCCCATCGTAACGATTTGCTCATCGCAACAATTTCTTAAGTCATCATAACGATTTGCCCATCGTAACGATTTGCTCATCATAACGATTTGCCCATCATAACGATTTGTTCATTGCAACGATTTCTTTAGAGCTCATAACGATTTGCTTCGCGCATCGATTTCTTTAGAGCTCATAACGATTTGCTTCGCGCATCGATTTCTTTAGAGCTCATAACGATTTGCTTCGCACATCGATTTCTTTAGAGCTCATAACGATTTGCTTCGCGCATCGATTTCTTTAGAGCTCATAACGATTTGCTTCGCGCATCGATTTCTTTAGAGCTCATAACGATTTGCTTCGCGCATCGATTTCTTTAGAGCTCATAACGATTTGCTTCGCGCATCGATTTCTTTAAAGCTCATAACGACTTGTTAAGTGACTATAACGATTTCTTCGTTGAATACAACGATTTGCTCTCTATAATGACTTGTTGGTATTCATAACGATTTCATAAGTCATATAGACAACGAATTTATAGTTTATATCGACTTGATATTTATCTTATCTCTTAAGGCGTTAAATAGTCAAAGACTTCCTTGTCTGTCTGACTGTTGTGCATTTAATGAAGACATAACGTATCTCTGCATACATGCAGATGATATCCTTTTACTATTGTGCATATTTTGTCAACATCTTTTAGAACAAGCTATATGGCATTACTATTTTGGTGAATACTCACATCATCGTTTACTAACAACAAGAGACAGCCTGGCTGTCTACTGTTCTAGCAATTAATATGTGCAGGGTCCTAAAGACATTCTGTCATACAATGTTGGATCATATAGACGCCAGAAGATCTTATCTCTTTGTGTGATCAACTAGATAAAAGATTGTTGAAGCTTCCAAATATCAAGCAGTCTAACGTCTACCAATCTAAGAGACAACGGTTACTTCAACGACCATATTTCAAAAGGAGATATAAATACAAGACAGAAGAGAAGAATAATAGGTCACCAAGTGGAGAACAAGCATCTCGCATACAAGCATTCAAATTCTTCTGCAAGAAGTCCAGAGCCAAGAATCTCATTCCTCATCATCTTTAGCTCTTCTCTCTCTGTGCTGTAATAGAATTTCTAAGAGAGCCCGTGTAGTTCTGAGAGTGTGCCTTGTTTAGATCTTTTGCTCTCAGTGCTTGTTGCTTCAGATCTTGGCTTGTAAAAGCTTGATCTAGGGGCTTGAATTCATTCTATTCTCTTTATGGTGTTTCCCTTCGTGTGTGAAGGAAGACCTGGTGGGATCCAGGGTGTTGTTTCCCTTCAGTTGTGAAGGAAGACCTGGTGAGGTATCCAGGGTGTTGTTGTTCCCTTCTGGTGTGAAGGAAGACCAGCTGAGCTGGGTGTTGTAGTGTCCATAGGGGGACTGTACCCTAGTTAGTGGAATCCTGAGTTGTTGCTCAAGGACTGGATGTAGGACTCCTAAGCAGAGGAGGTCCGAACCAGGATAATTTCTTATGTTGTGTGGTTGTTTTTCTTGTGTGATTGCGCTTTGAACTAACTGTTACTAACCTTCATCGAAGAACGTCTTTCACTACAAGAAAAAGCGCATATAGAGACCGATTTAGAGACCGAAATTTTCAGTCCCTATTCGGTCCCTAATTAGGGACTGAATAGAGACCGAAAATTTCAGTCCCAAATATAGAGACCGAATTATTTCAGTCTCAATTCGGTCCTTATTTAGCGACCGAATAGGAACCGAAATTATTCGGTCCCAAATATAGAGACCGAAAGATTTCAGTCTCTATTCGGTCCCTATTTAGGGACCGAATAGGGACCGAAATTATTCGGTCTTAAATATAGAGACCGAATTATTTCGGTCTCAATTTGGTCCCTATTTAGGGACCAAATTGAGACCGAAATATTTGGTCTCTATATTTGGGACCGAATAATTTCGGTCCCTAAATTTTTCGGTCTCCATATTTTGAGATTGATTAAATTTAGTCACAATTCGATCCCTAAATAGTGATTGAATAGTAAATTAGTCTCTATTTTACAGACCGAATGATGACTAATTTTATTTCAGTCACAAATTCTCAATAACGTGAGAAAGATTTGTGACCGATTTTGTGACGTCTCTAATTATACCAGGTATAGCCCCTAGCATATTTGCAGCAGAAAATTATTTACAGATTTATATTGTTTCATGTCGGCACATTTCTGCACATATGTACACTAACGGTGTCACTGGATTTTGGTAATAAAATTTAGTTCGAAATTACCATAATTATCAGAAAAATATGTTTATACCAAAAATGTGGATATTGAGAATTTTTGATGCACGGTTAATGAGGTAAATATGATTTATCTATTTTTAGGACAATTTATACTTGATAAATATTTTTTCAGGAAAATTTTAAATAAAAATTACCATAAACTTACCACATTGTAATTAGACAGTGGTTGAAATTTTATTTTCTTTGGATGTCATTTACATATTAAATTAAGGTTCCAAAGAGACCTAAATGAACAGTAATCTAGTTACGTAACTTGTTTACGTAAGATTTAACCTGCATCTAAATGTGAACATGTGTAGGTAGTGGTAGGTATGTGTAAAAGTGTATATATATATATATAATATATATATTATATTGTGTTTTGTGTGTGTGTGTTATAAAAATAAATAAAAATAATGTCAAAAAGATTATTAGGTATACTTACGTGTTTTAGCTAATACTCAGTCTTAGCTAGGCAAGTGTTCTTGTGAATTGAAGGATTCTTATTCTTCTTCTTTTCTTCTGACTGTGTTTTGAAAATAGTACTGGTAGTGTCAACACATCTACAGTAGTGTTGACCTATCTATCTAGTAGTGTCAGTTACACTATCTATCCAGTAGTGTCAACACTATCTATGCAGTACTAGTGTTGACCTATCCATCCAGTAGTACTGTCACCATTATCTATCCAGTAGTGTTGACCGATTTATCCCTTATAGCGTCGACCTATCCCTTTATAGTATCACCAATACCTTGTAGAGAGTTGACACTTTCCTTCAAAGTGTCAACACTCTCTTCTATTCAGTTGACACACTCTGTTAATTTTTAAATCAACTTATAACTCATATCTCCAGTGACTTAATTAGGTCGACACACCCATATTCTAGGTCGAATAAAAAGCTTTTTTTTTCTTCCAGAATATGGAGAACAATATGGACCTTTCTCAAAATTTTAATAATTAATCTGAATTCTCAGGTCTACACACACAACGAACTCACACTTTAATCGTCTGTGTTGTTATCTATCGAAATTAGGGCTGTAAATGGAACCCGAAATTCTGATTTTTCGACCTGATACCGATAAAATTAATGGGTTCGGAATTAAAAGATGATACTGATTTCTTATTGGAATGGGTATCGGGTTTTTTGATAATATATCAGTATCGGATTTGGAACCACTTATTTTGGAAACCGATTTCTGATTAATTAAAAATTAATGAAAATATAAAAAAACCTACGTTAACCCTTCCTAGTTCCTCCCCACTAGGGGTGTTCACTATTCGGTTCAAACCGAAAAACCAAACCAAATCGATCAATTTGGTTTGGTTTGGTTTGGTTTGGTTTGAAAGTGAAAAAAAAATTGGTTCGGTTTCAAACTAAACCGAATTTGTTAATTCAGTTCGATTTACAGATCTTATCAACCGAACTAAACAGATAAAACTGAATTTTAATAATATATTTTAAATTTATACATACGTATTCAGGTCTGTTTAATATATACATATATATATATATGCAAATATACACATTGTGTAGGGTATGGTCATCCAATGGATCTCATCCTTTCATCCAACGGCTGCGATTAAACACCTAAAAGACCACCTTAAAGATACCCACGCACACAAGCTGCCCCCATCCCCAATTCTTCCAGTCTTGCTTGGCTTCCCGTTCGGCCGTTCTCTTCTGCTGTGATGGTTTGGTGGCCATTTTTGGTGGGATTGAGGGAGACGTCGCGGACGGCACACCAGGGGCTGGGAGACGACGTCGATCACTACAAGAAAAACGCTTATAGAGACCGATTTAGAGACCGAAAATTTTGGTCCCTATTCGGTCCCAATAATAATTAAAATATTATAGAATAAAAAAATAACTATATTAGTATGTAATTTAAACTTAAAACAGCTCATATATATTTCATCCATCTATTGTCGACCTCGACCGCACCGTCGTTGGGGACGGCGGCGGTGATCGATGATCTCAGCGGCGTTCTTCCATCAACTTATCGAGAGGTGAGTGTTTGATCCACCGCCCGTTGTCGCTCATCCTATCCCCCTTTCTTCGTTTCATCGAACAACTAGGCTCTCCCTCTCTCTCTCTCCGTCTCCTCTCTCCTCTCTCTCCTTCTCTCTCCTCTCTCTCTCTCTCTCTCTCTCTCTCTCTCTTTCTTTCCCTCTCACTACAAGAATAATACAATTTAGTTACGAAATTTTGTTAGGATATGATGTATCTATAATCTATATCTCTCTATATTTGCATAGAGTAATATATATATTTGTCTGCAATATATATATATATATATATATATATATATATATATATATATATATATATATATATATTATATAATTTATAATTATATTTTTTAATTATCTTTCATTTTAATTAATATTTAAATGTATAGTTAGATCTAATTTTTAAATGTTAATATATAAATAATATTTAACTAATAATATATCTTAATATTATAATATAATAATAATATATTTACTTAAAACATATTTTAAATACTAAATATAAAACCCCTACATTTCAAACTAATCCCCCTCCCCTAGGCGCCAAATCCCCAAAAAAATTTCCCCCTTCCCCCGCCAACATCCCCACCCCGGCCCCCTCCGCCGCGCCATCACCCCCACCTCGACTCCCTCTCTGCGCCCACCCGCATCCGACATCCCTCCCTCCCTGCGCACCACGCCACCACCCCCTCCACCCGCCAACACCCCCCACCCGCCTGCCTCAACAAAGAACGCAGCGCTCGCTTTCAGAGAGAGAGAAAGAGAGAGAGAGGAGGCCGAGGAGGAGGCGATGTCAGGGAGAGGTAAGGGAGGGAAGGGGCTGGGGAAGGGCGGGCGAAGCGCCATCGGAAGGTGCTGTGAGACAACATCCAAAGGATCACGAAGCCGGCGATTCGCCGCCTGGCCTGGCGAGGCGGCGTGAAGCGCATCAGCGGGCTCATCTACGAGGAAACACGCGGGGTGCCCAAAATCTTCCTGGAGAACGTAATCACAGGTTCTTTCTATCACGCACCCCCATCTCGGTCCCTTCCCTCCGTGTTCCAACACCCCCACCCCGGCCCCCTCCCTCCCTACACAACCCCACCTCGTCCACCTCCCTCCCTCCCTGCGCACCTCCCCACTCTGCCAACACCCCCACCCGGCCTCCTCCCTCCGCCACCTTGGGAGTGGAGACATCGGCAATGTCTACCTCGCTAAGATCAAGTGCTCCTCCTCCCTCCCAGCCGCTGATCAAGTGCTGCTCCTCCCACCCGTGAGTAGGCTGATGGTTGGGGGGTGGTCTGGGTGTTGCGCAGGGGAGGGGGAAGGGTTCAGCATCAGGGGTGAGGCCACACGAGGAAGGAACAGGGTTGGACTTCGCGTTCTTGGGTTCTCTTTTCCGGGGCTTGAGCATTTTGTCGATTTCCTGTTTGTCGTTGGGATTCAGGTATTCTGACTGATGAGCTGAGGACTTCCTGGAATCGAGCCTCCCAAAGGGCAAGGAAGGGAAGAAGGCCAAGTACAGTCTGGGAGTGGCGGAACCGAAGATTGGTTCCCATTTCTGAAGTGACGAAGATTCCTTGCCAGAGTAATGAGTTCATTCTTGAGCTACTCCGCGGTGTTCGATTACACTTCGACAGGTTCATCAAGAGTTTGAAGGTTTGCATACCCGTTCCCTCTTGCTATTGTCTATGTTCTACCTGGAATAGCAGTGTGCTTATGTTATCCGTTTTTCTTGCTGGCTTGTTCTTGTAGCCACATGACTTGGAGAAGGCCCAGCTGGGTTTAGGGCACAGCTATAGCCGTGCAAAGTCAAGTTTAATGTCAACCGAGGTAATATGGTTATCCTGGTTATCCAAGCCATATTTCTTCTCGACACTCTAGACAAAGATGTCAATTCCTTCTCGATGAGAGTTAGGTGAGTTGGAATCCTTCTAAATGTATTGTATAAGTTGTGCTAACGAGAAGGCAGGTTGTCAAAACTCCAGGCAAGCTAATACAAATGTGATTTTTCGCTATCCATTGAATTCTAAAATTCCCTCTCTTTTTTTTTTCATATGTTGGAGATTATTCTTTTTTATGTGACCATTGCATATGGTTAATAACATTATTTTATACCTCTTACATGTTCCTTATAAGCATATGGTACGTACATTTGTCATCCTAGAGGAATGGCGGTGGTCCAGTGGAGCAGGACATAGTTGCACATGGAGTGTTTTGTCATAGCATATAGGATACACTTTGCAATTGAATTGCTTTGTATATGCAATTTCTTCAAACTTGAACAATATCAGAAGGTTATGAATCTCTTTTCCCTAATCCCCTTCTTTTCTTTTTGAGGACTCTACTGTAACACATCATCCTTCAAGTGGATTGGCAAAAACCATCTTGCTGAAGTTCAATTCTGGGCATCTTCCCCCCATTCTATTTACTGTTTTGTTAGTCTTATCGGGCATATCTAATTTCCTCTGTTTGGAGGCTCTTGTAGCCTATCATATCCTTGATCTATATCCTTTATAAGGTCAGCCATTAGGCTCAATAGCATCAAAGCGTAGAAAAGACATTTGATTGTGCGGGAGAGTTTGACACTATTTGCATAACTGTGTAGAGACATTCTGACTCGGGGCTTAGCAAGGCATGTAATATTATCTGTGCCATAGATGAAGTGATTATTCACAGTCAGAATTTGATCCCTACCATGTTTTCTTGTCAATTTTTTCCTGCACTCATTGCTTTGTCATGTAATTTTGTGTTTTGGTGGCCAAAGACTTAAGCTAATCCCATCAAGTTCACCCTCTTTTTTGTGAATGCTCATTCTCTCTGAGACCTTCTAATTTGTGTAATTTTTTGAGGTTTTTCTTTATTTTTAAAATCTATGTTACACATGTTGCTTACTTTATTAACTTTTATTCATAGAGAATGGTACTCGTGGCATTTCCTTGAACTTGTCAAGATAGTCAATGATAATTACTTGTATGCCAAAATTGCAAAGTCTGTGGAGAATAAATCAGAATTGACAGAGGATAACATCCCGGCACTAGCAGACATACTTGGTGACGAGGATAAAGCAAAGGAAGTTGTTGAAGCAGCTAAAGCATCAATGAGTAAGATGGAGGAAGCTCGCTCAACACACACACACTCTCTCTCTCTCTCTCTCTCTCTCGCATATATATGGTTTACTTTTGTGTTATATCTATCCTTTTCTGCCATTCGGACAAGATTTGTCGCCCATTGACTTGATCAATGTTCAGCAGTTTGCCCAAGGGTAATGGACCTGTCTGAGTATAGAAAGAAACTCTATGATTATCTTTTGTGTTACTAGAGTCACCCTTTGATATATCATTGGTAGATTATGATATTTATTGTCTAAAGTAACAGGTACTTAGCTGAACTACTAGGAGAAAGGCAAAAGTTGGCGCCATTTATTCAGGTTTCACCATTTTCCAGCAGGCTGTTGAATCAAGGGAGTAGTTCTGTTGCTTGATTTCGCTGGACTAATCCATTTTGTTCCATGTGAATGGGAACTGTGCTTACTTTTTGGGGGGAAATGCTATAGCTTATTTATCTTCTAGAGAAATGTTGTCACTATTGAAGCAATAGAATATGACAGTCTAAAATATATAACTCCTGATAACGTGGCTCATATTTAACCCAAGAAGTTAAATTTAGATATATTGAGCTATTCTCTCTGCATTGCAATCATTCTGTTACCTATAGGGATCTGATGCTTATTATATATCCAACAAATTGAAAGAAAACAACTAATAGAAGTTAAAAACTTACAAGTCCAGAAGCTGCTCATTATTTGAGTGACAAACATATAGGCTTTTTGTGCTCATTATTTGCTTTCTATGAGATCTTTGATTTGAGAACTAACCATTTTCCATTTCCTTGGATATGCAGGCGCACATGAGGCTTCACAAGGTAAGAAGTTTTTATGTTTCTTTATGCAGCCTGTTCTTTTCTGCAGTCGTTGACTTTCTATGTTTACATGAGGATTAAACATACCTGACTTTAACCAAAGGTCAAGGTCATTATTTGTTCATCTGTTTCTCACTTTTAATAGTGACTTTAATGCGATCTTAATGGAGGTTTGGGGTGTTATAACTTAATTTTATCCTACAGTATTGTGCTGGAAAAAGATGGGCTTTTTTTTTTTTTTTTATCCCTGTAGCCTTTTGCAATTTGTTTTAGCCTCCATAATTTGTCTATGTAGCCTTGGACCCAGGAAGCTTAGCTTTCCTCATAAACAAGTCCTTTTCAGGGACCTTATAATTTCTGTGTTTAGTTTTTAGTCCCCGAAAGGAGCTGCTTCTAGAGAAAGTTAAGATTCTTGGGTACAGGGCTAAATAGTCAAGTTATGAGGACTAAGCTAATTGCAGGAGATCACAGAGGCTATATATATATTTTTTTGTAAAAAACACAAAAATACCCACATATATTAAAATACAGAGATTTTTAATCACCATGTGAAATTTCAGGAACTTCCTTTATGCGGAACTTAAAGACTTATTTTTTGCTATGAGAATGTTCTTTCATATCTCCAAGATGATGGAAGTTCATACTATTTAGATTCCTCCTCTTTCGCCTTCTTTGATGGACTGAAATCTCTTGATTTTCTGCATTTAATGCTTATTTTGTAGATGTTATTTGAATCAACAAATTTATAATATTGTTCATGTGCAATTTATTTTGTAACAGATGGATCAATTCGCAGTGGAAGAGATATACTCCTCCAGGTAAAGAGAAATGGTTCATGCCTTAAATTTCCTGTTGGTTGATACTTGATGAATCGATATTGTCCATTGCCACCCACTGCTTATTATTAGTATGCTTTGCATCCTCCTCTCATTCTGGGACTACATACGCCAAAATCTTTAGTGTGAATGTTACTGTCTTCTATACAGGGCGCATCTGCCCTCTTACAGCTTGATCTGTGTTTAATGATAATTGCTAGTCACTATCACAGAAAGTATGTGAGTTCCTAAAGAAGTACTACCCTAATGCATTCTTTCTATTTACTTTTCCTTATGGTTAATCAGACACCTAGTTATCATTAGATCTAATTCATACTGTTCAACCTCATTATTGAATTTTTCTCAATCTTATTCTTCTGGTCCTCTTCTTCCTCCCTTCTTCTAAAGGAAACTGTGTCTCTTTTGCATATTCCCCTGCTTCATAGTCTCTTGTTTTTAACCAAAACCCATTCAATCAGCTTTCAATTGGGAATCTCACAAACATGATTGGTGGAGAAACTTGGAAATGAAAGTTCCAGATATGGCAAACTCTGGGTTTACATCAGTTTGGTTGCCACCTGCAACTCACTCTTTTGCTCCAGAAGGTCTGCTTTCTAACTGCTATAGCCTATACTATCTTGTTTTCCTTGTTAAATTTGACTGTATAATATCCTTTTGTGAATTCAGTAAGTTGATTGATGGTTCTCTTTCACATTAATTTTTGAAGGTTACCTACCCCAGGACCTCTATTCCCTTGACTCTGCCTATGGCTCCCTGCACCTCTTAAAAGCTCTACTACAGAAGATGCAGCAGCAAAACATTAGGCCAATGGCAGACAGAGTCATTAATCACCGCGTTGGGACAACCAGAGGAAAAGGTGGATCATACAATCGCTATGATGGAATAAACTTACCCTGGGATGAACGTGCTGTCACATCTTGCACTGGTGGACTTGTAAGTTTTTAACTTCTGTTAGTTGTTTTCTTTCAAGTGTAATACTGGTCCAGCTTTTGGACTGAATTACCCGGAACATGTCACATCCACCCATTGACAAACCCTCCATGAACATTCAGAGCAAGTGAATCTGGTTTCATCTGTTCAACATGAACTGTTGGTACCTGCAAGGCCAGGTGCATGAGGAGGAGACACATTTAGATGCCAAGACCCTCTGAGATGATCCATGAGTTCTTGTAGATCTGTTTGTGAATGTTATTACCCAATCTGAAGAGCAGGGACAAACCCCAAGGGCTGAAGTAATGCCTCTGAATCAGCAGGTTGGCGGTTGTAGGGGGTGCTTGAACCAGCACCATTGTTTCCCCAGGATAGTTAAAGGGATTTTCTGGACCCACCTCTTGCAGCTGTCATAATTAAGAGGCAAGTTAATGAAATTAAACACTTATATTAATACCATGATGGGGCGAAACGGTGAAAAAGAGTAGAGAACACAGAAACAGGGAAGTCACCGGTTTGTTCCAGCACGGTCGGGCCGATGAGTGTGACTTGTGGAAACTGACGGAGTTCAATTCGGACTCCCGGTTTGACTGCGACGCACCAAGTCGTCTTAACCAGTTAGTTTAGTTAAAAAATGAAAAACTTCGATTTGAGGGACCAAAATTAGAAATACTCTTCCAATTGGCCTCTGGTTTGTTCTAGCACGGTCGGGTCGATGAGTGTGACTTGTGGAAACTGACGGAGTTCAATTCGGACTCCTGGTTTGACCTCGACGCTCCAAGTCGTCTTAACCAGTTAGTTTAGTTAAAAATGAAAAACTTCGGTTTGAGAGACCAAATTAGAAATACTCATCCGATTGGCTCCGGTTTGTTCCAGCACGGTCGGACCGATGAGTGTGACTTGTGAAAACTGACGGAGTTAAATTCGGACTCTCAGTTTGACCGCGACGCTCCAAGTCGTCTTAACCAAGTTAGTTTAGTTAAAAATGAAAAACTTCGGTTTGAGGGACCAAAATTAGAAATACTCATCCGATTGGCCTCCGGTTTGTTCCAACACGGTCGGGCCGATGAGTGTGACTTGTGGAAACTGACATAGTTCAATTCGGACTCCCGGTTTGACCGCGATGCGCCAAGTCGTATTAACCAAGTTAGTTTAGTTAAAAAATGAAAAACTTCGATTTGAGGGACCAAAATTAGAAATACTCTTCCAATTGGCCTCCGGTTTGTTCCAACACGGTCGGGTCGATGAGTGTGACTTGTGGAAACTGACGGAGTTCAATTCGGACTCCCAGTTTGACCTCGACGCTCCAAGTCGTCTTAACCAAGTTAGTTTAGTTAAAAAATGAAAAACTTCGATTTGAGGGACCAAAATTAGAAATACTCATCCGATTGGCCTCCGGTTTGTTCCAACATGGTCGGGCCGATGAGTGTGACTTGTGGAAACTGACGGAGTTCAATTCGGACTCCCGGTTTAACTGCGACGCTCCAAGTCGTCTTAACCAAGTTAGTTTAGTTAAAAAATGAAAACTTCGATTTGAGGGACCAAAATTAGAAATACTCTTCCAATTGGCCTCCGGTTTGTTCCAGCACGGTCGGGTCAATGAGTGTGACTTATGGAAACTGACGGAGTTCAATTCGGACTCCCGGTTTGACCTCGACGCTCCAAGTCGTCTTAACCAAGTTAGTTTAGTTAAAAAATGAAAAACTTCGATTTGAGGGACCAAAATTAGAAATACTCATCCGATTGGCCTCCGGTTTGTTCCAGCACGGTCGGGCCGATGAGTGTGACTTGTGGAAACTGACGGAGTTCAATTCGGACTCCCGTTTTGACTGCGACGCTCCAAGTCGTCTTAACCAAGTTAGTTTAGTTAAAAAATGAAAAACTTCGATTTGAGGGACCAAAATTAGAAATACTCTTCCAATTGGCCTCCGGTTGTTCCAGCACGGTCGGGTCAATGAGTGTGACTTATGGAAACTGACGGAGTTCAATTCGGACTCCCGGTTTGACCTCGACGCTCCAAGTCGTCTTAACCAAGTTAGTTTAGTTAAAAAATGAAAAACTTCGATTTGAGGGACCAAAATTAGAAATACTCATCCGATTGGCCTCCGTTTGTTCCAGCACGGTCGGGCCGATGAGTGTGACTTGTGGAAACTGACGGAGTTCAATTCGGACTCCCGGTTTGACCTCGACGCTCCAAGTCGTCTTAACCAAGTTAGTTTAGTTAAAAAATGAAAAACTTCGGTTTGAGGGTCCAATGTTAGAAATACTCTTCCGATTGGCCTCCGGTTTGTTCCAGCACGGTCGGGCCGATGAGTGTGACTTGTGGAAACTGACATAGTTCAATTCGGACTCCCGGTTTGACCGCGACGCGCCAAGTCATCTTAACCAAGTTAGTTTAGTTAAAAAATGAAGAACTTTGGTTTGAGGGTCCAAAATTAGAAATACTCATCTAATTGACCTCCATTGCTTATAGTTTTATTTAATTTATGCTTCTAAAATAAGTTATTGCTTATAATAGTATTTAATTTTAACTTATTATTGTTATATATGTATTGTAGGTTCCTTCATCGGGTGGAGTGGGAGGACACGAGCACGAGGATGAAGACGAAGACGAGGCATCATGATTTTCATTTCATTATTATTATTGTTGTAGATATTTTTATTATTGTTGTTGGCATTATATTATTGTGATGTTGTGGATATTTTTATTCTTATTGTGGACATTTTATTATTCTGATGTTGTGGACATTTTATTATTATTGTGTTGTGGATATTTTTATTATTGTTGATGTTGTCGACATTTTATTATTGTTTTGTTGTGGATATTTTTATTATTGTTGATGTTGTCGACATTTTATTATTGTTTTGTTGTGGATATTTTTATTATTGTGATGTTGTGGATATTTTTATTATTTTTGTGTTGTAGACATTTTTATTGTGGACAATTATTATTGTTGTGGATATTATTTATTTTACGCAGGTTATTTTCCTAAAAATGTATATATTTTAAAAAATAGAGACCGATTAGGGACCGAAATAATTCGGTCCCTATTCGGTCCCTATTTAGGGACCGAATATTCTGTCCCTAAATAGGGACCGAACTGAGTTGGTCCCAATTCAGTCCCTAAAATAGGGACCGAATAGGGACCGAATAAGGTTGGTCCCTATTTAGGGACCGAATTTATTCAGTCCTAGTTCAGTCCCTAAAATAGGGACCGAATTATTTCGGTCCCTAATAGTGACCGAAATGATTGGGTCATAATTCAGTCCCTATTTAGGGACCGAAAATTCGGTCCCTATTTCGGTCCCTAAAATAGGGACCGAATAGGGACTGAATTATTTCGGTCACTATTTAGGGACCGAATTTATTCAGTCCTAGTTCGGTCCCTAAAATAGGGACCGAATAGGGATCGAATTATTTTGGTCCCTAATAGTGACCGAAATGATTCGGTCCCAATTCAGTCCCTATTTGTAGGGACTGAATTGAGACCAACTCAGTTCGGTCCCTAAATAGGGACCGAAAATTCGGTCCCTAAAATAGGGACCGAATAGTGACCGGCTCAGTTCAGTCCCTAAATAGGGACCAAATATTCGGTCCCTATTCGGTCTCTATTTTAGGGACCGAACTAGGACCGAATACGTTCGATCCCTAAATAGGGACCGATCTTATTCGGTCCTTATTCGGTCCCTATTTAGTGACCGAATAGGGACCGAATTTAGTCGGTCACAGATTTGTGACCAGAAATTTTTGACCGACAAATTCGGTCCCTATTCGGTCTCTGAGCTGTTTAGGGACCGAATAGAGACCGAATATTTCGGTCTCTATTTCCGATTTTTCTTGTAGTGTTTTGTGTGAATGTTTTAAGTACAGGTACTAATCAAGTAAAATTTTTAAATACCCATTCACCCCCCCTCTGGGCTTGTCAACCGAGCAACAAGTGGTATCAGAGCGAGTCTCTTCGACAAAAGAAGAAGATCTAACGATCTGAAGAGTAAAGATCCATGGAAGCCTAAGGTAACATTGAAGGTCAGTCTGTCAACCGACCCCCTCTCTTCGATGGTGAAGATTATGCTTACTGGAAGACTAGAATGGAGTACTTTCTCTAAGGTCATGACTATCAGATATGGTCAATAGTAGAAGAAGGTGATCTCCTGGTCACAAATGAGAAGGCTCAGTGGACAGATGATGACAGGAAAAATATCTCTTTGAACTGTAACGCTAAAAGTATTCTGTGCTCTGCACTAACCAAAAAGGAATTCAACAGAGTTTCAGCCTGCAAATCCGCAATGGAGATGTGGGAAAAGCTTAGAATTACCTATGAAGGCACAGACAAGGTGAAGGAGACAAGAATTGATATTCTTGTTACACAATATGAAAGATTTCAGATGCAATCAGGTGAATCCATAACCCAGATGTTCAGTAGCTTTACAGATATCACAAATGGGTTAGCCGGACTAGGAAAAACCTATGAGAATGGAGACATGGTGAGGAAAATTCTTAGATCCTTACCATCCTCATGGACCCCAAAGGTCACAGCTATTGAAGAAGCTAATGATCTGAAAAGGATGTCTTTGGAAAAACTCATTGGGTCCCTTATGGCCCATGAGATCAATATGGAAAGGTTAGGAGAGTCCTCTAGCAGAAAGAAGCATTCAAATGCTCTTAAAGCAGAAGAAGACAAGTCAGATGAGTCATCAGCTGAAGATGAGAACTCAAGTGGCTGTGAAGATGAAGAAGCCATGCTGTCAAAAAGATTGCAACGCATTCTAGCAAAGAAGAAGAAGTTCCAATCTGGTAGAAGACACTTCAAGAGAAATAAAGACTTCAAGAAACCAGATGGAAAGAATCAAAAGAAGAATGAGCCCATATGCTACGAGTGCAAAAAGCCAGGACATATCAAAGCTGAATGTCCAAAGCTCAAGAAGCCTGAATTCAGGAAGAGAGAGAGCTCCAAGAAATTCAGGAAATATAAGAAGAAGGCTATGGCAGCTGCATGGAGCAACAGCTGCATGGAGCAACAGCAGCAACTCAGACAGTGAGTCAAGCTCAACCAGTGATGAGGAAGAAGCCAACTTGGCTTTCATGGCAAATACCGAAGAAAAGGTAACCTCTGACTCATCCTTTGATTCTTGTAATGGTTCAGATTCCGATAGTTTAGAAGAAACTTTCAATGAATTATACAGTAAATATAGAGAAGCAACCAAATTGTTAAGAGTAAGCAAGAAAAATAATACTTGTCTAGAAAACACAAACTCCGATCTAAAATCAGAAAATGATCAATTAGAAAGCCAAATAACTGAACTTAAAAGGAGAAATGAACTGCTATGTGAGGATCTAAAAGCTAAAAATGAACAAATAATAAAACTAGAAAAACAAGCAAGCTCAAATCAACTGAAAACTAAAATTAAGACACTAATAGAAGAAAATATTAAGTTATCTAGCACATTGGAAAAATTTACAAATGGTAAAAATCCTTTATTATTAAAAGGTGCTAGAAGATCAGGAAAGAAAAAACATGGATTAGGATATACACCTCCAGATAATGAAGAAACCATAGTCTATCCTAAAATATACCCGACTCCAAAATTTGTACCTGAACAAGACATATCATATAAAGCTAACTTCAAATATATTGAAGAGTAACAAAAACATCTTGTTGTAGTCATTGCAATAAGTTAGGTCACATAAAAACCACGTGTCCAACAAGACATAAGAAATGGGTAATAAAAGGAAAAGTTGATGATAGTAACCCATCAGGACCCAAAAGAATTTGGGTACCTAAAACTTGAAGATTTTATTTCAGGGTAAGACTCGAGCATCCAAATGGTATTTGGACAATGGGTGCTCAAGGCACATGTCAGGAAACCAGAAGCTATTCACTCATCTTCAAGCTGAAGAAGGAACCGTCACATATGGTGATAATGGAAAGGGAACAGTGATAGGCAGTGGCTCTGTGAACAATAAAGGAAAACAATTATTGAAGATGTGTTGCTTGTCAAAGGGTTGAAGAATAATCTCATCAGCATCATCCAGCTGTGTGACAGAGGCCATCAGATCCAGTTTCAAGAATCAAAATGCAGCATATTGAAGGATGGAGCAGTTATCTTTGAAGCAAATAGAGAAAAGAACTTATATGTGCTCTATCTTGAGGAACTCAAGGATTAAAATGTCTATCTGGCGGCAAATAAGGATAAATCTACTGAATTATGGCACAGAAGACTAGGACATTGCAGCATAGATGGCATGAGAAAATGCTAAAGAAAAATCTTGTGGAAGGTCTGCCAAAGGTCAGTGCAAAAATGGAAGGTGTCTGTAGATCTTGTGCTAAAGGAAAGCACACCAAAAGCTCCTTCAAGTCAAAGACGGTAGTAACCACCTCAAAACCCTTAGAGCTTCTTCATATGGATCTATTTGGAGCAATGAGGACTACCAGTCTTGGAGGAAAGAACTTTGGATTAGTCATAGTCGATGATTACTCAAGATTCACATGGGTATCATTCCTAGAGCATAAAGATGGCACATTTGAAAACTTTATCAGTTTTAGCAAGAAAGTCCAAAAGGATCAGAAGTTCAGCATTGTTTCTATTCGATCAGATCATGGTGGTGAATTTCAGAATGAAAAATTTGCTAAGTTCTGTGATGATCAGAGAATTGAGCATAATTTCTCAGCACCAAGGACACCACAACAAAATGGAATTACTGAGAGAAAGAACAGAACTCTATTGAATATGGCAAGAACAATGCTATCAGAATATGATCTGCTAAGGTATTTTTGAGCTGAAGCAGTCAACACAGCAAGCTACATTATCAACAGAGTAATGATCAGGCCAATCCTAAAGAAGACTGCATATGAACTGTTCAAAGGAAAGAAACCAAAGATCAGCCACTTCAGACATTTGGATGTCCTTGCTTCATCCACAACAATGGAAAAAGGGACATTGGTAAGTGGATGCCAAATCAGATGAAGGCATCTTCATGGATACACATCTAAACCCAAAGGCTATAGAGTATTTAATACCGCACTTTATTAATTGAACAGTCTGTACATATTATTTTTATGAAACTAACCCCTCCTTGAGAAAGAAGAAAGATAGTGATAATGATGATGCAAATGAACTGTCCAAAACTAAAGAATACATCAATTGAGGACAAGGATGATCTACCTCTGGAAGACATGCAACAAAAGGATATTACACATGAAAATCTTCCAAAGGAGTGGAGATACAAGAAAGATCACCTACCTGAGAATATTATTGGCGATCCATCTGTTGGGGTAAGAACAAGAGGTAACATGATACCCTATGATTATTTAGCATTTGTTTCTCAAATGAGAGCCGAGGACAGTCAATGAAGCTCTTAGTGATGAATCTTGGATCTTGGCCATGCAAGATGATAAATCAGTTCAAGAGAAACCAGTTTCAAGCGTCACTTGTTCCTAGACCATCAGACCATCCAATTATTGGCACCAAATGGGTGTTCAGAAACAATGGATGAGGCTGGTGTGATCTTAAGAACAAGGCCAGATTGGTAGCTCAAGACTATTCCCAAGAGGAAGGCATAGATTTCGATGAAACCTATGCACCTGCAGCTAGACTTGAGGCTATTAGAATATACTTGCATATGCATCAGCATTAGACTTAAAACTATTTCAAATGGATGTCAAATCTGCATTCTTAAATGGTTTTATAAAAGAGGAAGTTTATGTAGAACAACCCCCGGGTTTTGATGACACAGAATTTCCTAATCATGTTTTCAAACTTCATAAGCTTTATATGGATTAAAGCAAGCACCTAGAGCTGGTATGAAAGGCTTAGTTCTTTTCTTTTAAACCATGGTTTCAGTAGAGGTCAAGTAGATAGCACTCTATTGTAAAATCAAAAGTTAAAAGCATACTACTTGTACAGATTTATGTAGATGATATTATCTTTGGATCTACTGATGAATCCCTATGCAAGTATTTTGAGAAGCTTATGCAGGGAGAATTTGAAATGAGCATGATGGGAGAGCTCAATTACTTCCTTGGACTTCAAATCAAACAAGGAAAGGAAGGAACTCACATCTGCCAAGCAAAGTACACAAAAGAACTCTTGAAGAAATTTGGGTTCGATAATGCCAAGCCACTGTCAACATCAATGAGTACATCAAAAAGGATGGACAGTGATGAAAGATGATGTAAGAAAGTATATCAAAGGTCTACAGAGGTATGATAGGTTCACTACTTTATTTAACAGCTAGTAGACCCGATATTCTATTTAGTGTATGCATGTGTGCTAGGTATCAGTCAAGATCCTAGAGAATCACATTTAATCTCTGTGAAAAGAATATTTAGATATTTAGGTAGAACTCATGATTTAGGTCTGTGGTATCCAAAATCTTGTGAAATTAATTTAGTAGGATACTCTGATGCTGACTATGCTGGATGCAAAGTAGATAAAAAAGCACCAGTGGCTGTTGTCAATTTCTGCAGGGTGTCTGATATCCTGGTCATCAAAGAAACAAATTCAGTGGCACTGTCTATAGCTGAAGCTGAGTACGTGGCTGCTGGAAGTTGTTGTACAAAACTCCTATGGATAAAGCAACAACTTGAGGATTTCAGACTAAATATCAAATCAATTCCACTACTATGTGACAACACCAGCGCTATCAATCTCACCAAAAATCCAGTCCAGCATTCAAGGACCAAGCATATTGAGGTTAGATATCATTTTATTCGTGATCATTTAGCCAATGGTAACATAGAAATATCCTTTATTGACACAAATGGTCAGTTAGCAGACATTTTCACAAAAGCCTTACCTGAAGAGAGATTCACATCTCTTAGAAGGGAATTGGGCATGTGTAATTTGTGAAAAGATTTCTATTTAAACTGGCATATAAATTTTCATAATTAAGTAAAATTTTTCCCTCAATGGATTTAAGCAAAAGAAATTCAAATTATCTTTCCTGGCCGCTCTTTTATGAAAGTCGATTTGATTAGTCAAACTTTTTGTCGTTTTCTTGCCGCCTTTTGGCGCCTCACTTTCCAGAGCATTTATTTAATTACAAAAAACGATGTGGGATATTCATCTCCCATCTTCTACCTTTCCCTCCTTCGTCTGGTTGCCTGAGCCGATGCCCTAACGATTCGGACATCGACTCTCTGCAAGTTTGAAGCTCTTCTCTCCTTCCCGCGACAATTTCTTAGGGATTTCACTCCTTCTTCCACTCAATCCTCCAGAAAACCTTTTCACCTGAATCCATGGCCGCATCCGTCATCTCCAGAAGTCTTGGGGGCTACGGTGCTGAGTTTCTTACTCCTGAGCAGCAGGAAAGATTCACGTTTGTGAAGACCAAGGTTTGTGGAAACAAGGCAGTGGATGTAGCTGATCTTGAGAAGAACGACATGCATAATGTAGTGGCCGCAATGAGCAGGATGCAGTGGATGGGAATCACCGCCTTCTCTGAGGTAAGCTATCCAGACCTCGTGAAGGCTTTTTATGTGTGCTTGAGGACAGAGGCAGACGGGTCTCTGGTTTCATCAGTCTAGGGAATCCAAATAAAGATAGATCATGAGCTGTTGCATTTGTTGTTTGGAGTAAAGACTTCCGGGCACAGTGGGGTTCACACTATGGACGCCCAAGCCAAAGGACTTGGTATTGTAGGACCAGGGTTCAGACTGAGAGATGGGAAGTTAGATATTAATCAGTTGAGTGCTCTCAATCGCCTCCTTCATTTCATAGTTTGTCAGATTTTGGTTCCAAGAAGTGCAACTTTCTCAACTTGCACCAAGGCAGACTCCGATATGATGTTTTGGGCCATTCAGAACAAGAATCAACATGGCCGAAGTAATGATGGAAAGGATGAAGTTTGCCCGTGATCAGATTTGGGATACAAAGAGCAAGCTTAATGTCTCCTTGCCCTATGCTCACTTGCTCACCAAGTCTTTCAGCACTTTGGAGTAGATGTTTCTGGTGCCGTTGTAGAGAAAATGGGCAAGCAATTCGGTCCAGAAATCTAAGGAAAAGCGGTTTTTTCAGTGGTTAGCGGAGTTTGGACAAAAACATCAGTAGCTGAGGGTGAACCCATCCTAGGGGAAGCCCAAGAAGTCCAACTCGAGGCAGTGGCAGCAGAATTAGAGGGTCCTTTAGCAGTTGCAGAACCAGCAGTAAAAGAGGCCGCAGCACCTAGTGCTTCATTAAAAGTTACTGCCATCACAGAAGTTGCAATGGAGACTCCGGTTGCTGAAGAAAATTCAGAAGTAGCATATTCTGTCAGAAGATCAGAGGATCCTCTTCCCACCTCCTCTGTGGCTTCTGTACTCCGTCAAGTCTTAGACTCCATTCACTCCTCCCAAGTGGATCAAAACATTGGTGGGAGTTTGGTTGATCAGTCTGTGGCACCTGGCCACTTGAAGATTCTGTATTGATTGATGCTCCTATTCAGGGGGAGCAAGGCAGATTTGTGGAGGATGCTCTATTCAGGGGGAGCAAAATATTGAGAAGGAAGCAGCATCTCAAGATGCACTTTCCGAAGATGCTCCTGTGAATGAAGAACAATTTGAAGCTCCAATAGAGATCGAGGAGAAGTAGAAAAGGGAAGCCCCAGCAAGAAAACTGCTCACAAAAGGCAGAAGAAATTTTTAAAGAAGATGCACTTAAAGCCCATCTTGAAGCGATTGGATGATCAAGGTGCAGTCCTGGACTCAGTAAATTCAGCTGTAAGTACTGTCATTGAGCGCCAGGCATCTTTGTCAAATGACTTTTATCAATCAAATGTTGCTTTGAAGTGGCTTAATAAGGAGCTAAGCTCTATGAAGTTGATGTTGTCTGAGGTTTTGAAGGCAGTAGGGCCCAAAGATCCTACTCCTCAAGAGCATGGGTCTTCAGGGCCCAGTGAAGATTTTGCAGGGCCATCAGGGCAAGTCAGTGTTGATCTTGTGGAGCGGCCATCAGGGCCTTTAGCAGTTGCTCCAGCAGGGCCATCAGGGCCAAGTGTTGAAGTTTAGCCCTCTGAAAAGGTGCCTAGTGAAGATTCTATTTTGTGTCAGGAGTCTGGACCGGAGAAGGAGTCACTCAATCTAATGGATCTGGTAGCTGCTCAAGAAGACCAGGCTGTAGCTCCTGAGCCCCCTGCCTCTTCTTCTCTTACCACCCCAGCTGCTCCCTCTCCTCCATCTTCTTCCACTGCACCTCCAGCTCCAACCACCTTTAAACGACCCCGTTCAAGATCTGTTTCCTCTCCCCAACCCTTTTCCTCTCAACTTGCCTCATCTCCTGCTTCTTCCACCATCCTCTCTTCCTCAGCTTCCACCAGCATCCTCTTCAGCTGGTCCTTCCTCTTCTAGTCCTTCTACTTCAGAAACTTTTGTTCTTCCTACAGTCACTCTAGATTCTATCTTCAATCCACCTACACCTCCCTCTTTCATTACTATTATCCCTGAGGGTGCCCAACTCACACAAATAGAAATCCAGGATATTAAGGATGAATTTGAAGTAGCAATACTTCGTTCAGTCCTGGCTGTTGGGACCCACTCTCACAGGACAGGCTCTTCTAGTCCTGTCTCTAAGAAGAGGAGACTCACACCCTCTCATCCTGTCTCTTCTGAACCTTGCTACCCTCCTCTTTGGTTTTCCCTCTCTATCTCCAACAAGCAGAAACCTATCTATGAAGAATATCTTCAAAAGGTAGTTTTTGCCTATATTTTTGGCCTTCCTTTCCAAAATCTTTCTGAATATCTCACCACCATCTTTCCTTATACCCATGTCTCTAAGGCTCAACAGTCAAAAATCTTCTCCATGACTAAAGCCAAAACTGAAGAGTAGTGAGCTCGAAGCAACAAAGACCTGTACAGTCAATTCTGACGAGTTCAAGCTGCCCGATATCCGCCTAGGGAAGCTCCTCTTCCCCTTTCTGAGTGGTTCCAACTCCATCACAAGAATTTGTTTGGCCCCTTCATTCAGAAAGAAATCAAATTTATCTGGCAGTATCAGATGTACAGTAACTTTTGCTATGTAAATCGCCTCCCAGAATCTCAGTTGGGTCAGTTTCGTGCAGCCATCAGGGCCCTCAGTTCAAGCACAGCTCATACTGAGTCTCTTCAGGTTGATTTTGCCACCCTGGTTATTCCTGAGGTCGTGTTCCTTCCCCCTCTCCATGCTCTGATTATGGATTCTTCTGTGGGAACACTTATCTTTGAGCGAGCTGTAAGGGTAATGGCCAGATTATTTGTGCAAGATGGCCGTGATTTATCTTTCCCAAGATTCGTCTTCAAACAATATCTTCAGGGGCATATCAAGGCAGAGGTTCTGGCCCCCACTCTCTCTAAATGTGAGCGGCTGTCTCCTGAAGAGTGGACGAAACTCTATCCTTTGTCTGCTCAGCAGCTAGGTGATCTAAATGCCTCTCAGGCTAGCTCCAATCAACCTCCCCTGTCACCTAGTGAATTTTTAGATGCCAACTCTCTTCACCTCATCCGGGACTCTTATCTGACTTGGGTCGAAAGATACAAAGTTTTCTTTGCCTTAAAGCAAGAGCTTCGGTCGCTTAAGATTGACTATCCCCTCAAGATTGAAGCCTTTCTTCAGTTTGTCAGCTTTGGGTCCTTCTTAACTTACAAGTTAGCCCTTGGCAGTGTTAGTATGGGGACTTCATTTTAGATTATAGGCAGCTTCATATAAAAAGGATGGCTCCCACCATGGGACCCTCCTATCAAATTGACTTTGGGGCCTTTCAAGCCTTCTTTGAAGAGCAGGAACACCAGGCAATCCCTGTACTCAGGCGTTTTGGCTCCTTGTTATCCCCTGCTTATTACTTATCTGTAAATCCTCAAAATGATCAATATATGTTAGTTGTCTGCCCTTCATCTTTTCTCTTCTTTCTTTGTCTTAGAGTATCTTTTTGCATACTGACAAAAGGGGGAGAAAATTAGCATGTCTGAAATACATTCCGAAAATCTGAAATACTTATACTTTCCAGAAATATTCATCCTTATTGATAATTTTTTGTCATCACCAAAAGGGGGAGATTGATGATCAGTCTGTCCCCACAAATTTTTTAAATATACATGAATTTTAGTAATTAACAAAACCTTATCAAAGTTCTCTAAGTCTTAAGTACAGGAAATACTCAAGATCAAGGTCAATCAAGCCAATATTGGTAAGCATTATATTTTTGAAGCATTAATTATTTCAAGATTATATCTATCTAAGTCCACATCGACTTCGGTTGAAAATCGCACCGATTTCTTAAGTCATCATAACGATTTGCCTATCGTAACGATTTGCTCATCGCAACGATTTCTTAAGTCATCATAACGATTTGTCCATCGTAACGATTTGCTCATCGCAACGATTTCTTAAGTCATCATAATGATTTGCCCATCGTAACGATTTGCTCATCGCCACGATTTCTTAAGTCATCATAATGATTTGCCCATCGTAACGATTTGCTCATCGCAACGACTTCTTAAGTCATCATAACGATTTGTCCATCGTAACGATTTGCTCATCGCAACGATTTCTTAAGTCATCATAACGATTTGCCCATCGTAACAATTTGCTCATCATAACGATTTGCCCATCATAACGATTTGCTCATCGCAACGATTTCTTTAGAGCTCATAACGATTTGCTCGCGCATCGATTTCTTTAGAGCTCATAACGATTTGCTTCGTGCATCGATTTCTTTAGAGCTCATAATGATTTGCTTCGCGCATCGATTTCTTTAGAGCTCATAACGATTTGCTTCGCGCATCGATTTCTTTAGAGCTCATAACGATTTGCTTCGCGCATCGATTTCTTTAGAGCTCATAACGATTTGCTTCGCGCATCGATTTCTTTAGAGCTCATAACGATTTTCTTCGCGCATCGATTTCTTTAGAGCTCATAACGATTTGCTTCGTGCATCGATTTCTTTAGAGCTCATAACGATTTGCTTCGCGCATCGATTTCTTTAAAGCTCATAACGACTTGTTAAGTGACTATAACGATTTCTTTGTTGAATACAACGATTTGCTCTCTATAATGACTTGTTGTATTCATAACGATTTCATAAGTCATATAGACACGACTTTATAGTTTATATCGACTTGATATTTATCTTATCTCTTAAGGCGTTGAATAGTCCAAGACTTCCTTGTCTGTCTGACTGCTGTGCATTAATGAAGACAGAACATATCTCTACATACATGCAGATGATATCCTTTTACTATTGTGCATATTCTGTCAACATCTTTTAGAACAAGCTATTGGCATTGCTATTTTGGTGAATACTCACATCATCGTTTACTGACAATAAGAGACAGCCTAGCTGTCTTGTAAGGCCCCCAATTTCTTTTTTTCCCTTATAATTTATGATATGTTGTTTACTTGTTCTTGCATAAAGGGCGTGCATGAAAATGGTGCATATTATAGATATAAATTTGCATGGGTATATGCGAGGATGTAAACTATTATCATGAAGATGAGTAATTGGCTAATTTTGAGTATAACATATCTATTAAATACTATGCAGGTGCTATCTAAATATGAAGTATACCTTATATTGCCCATTTCATGAATATTGTGTGCGAATATATGAAGTGCATATGTGTATGTACGTATGTAGATTATCAATGCATGTGATAATTGTGTACTTAATTTTACACATGTAACCCCTTGGTATACTTAGGTATGCATGAGTATACTTAGTTGTAAACGTTGTTCATTTGCATTGTGGTTAATGTGTACATTGTACTTTGTACATTGCATGTATATATATATCAAGTGCAAGTATGATAGGTGTATTTAGTAGTGTATATTGTAATTCTATAAACCTCTGTACACATAGTAGGCACCTACGTACATCTTATCTTAGTGTGCTTATGTATGCATGGGCATGCCTATGTATAAATGTTATTGATTTCATAGGTGTAAAGACATGTTATACCTTAGACGTTGTATGCATGTGTAGATATTTATGTGCGTATTATTATTATCTTGATGTACCTATGTATGTATGTATAGGATTAATAGTAAATATGGATGGTTATCGGGTGTAATGGTGTATACACTATACCACATGGGTTTCATGTGCATATATGTGTGGATTAAGCATGGTTCTGCATGATTTTAAGTTCTGGCAGAAGAATGTCTTGGCGTCAACATGGATGGACGCCCATGATATGTCAGCGTCCATATCGACTGACGCCAACCCTAATGTAGCCGTCCATGTATGTGGACGTCAATATCCCTAAGTTTCTGTGCGCTGCAGACCCAGAATTTCTGGGGCAAGCAAGCTCACTGGTTGGGGGGATGTCTCCCAACGGCTCTCAACTCACATCAGACCCTGCCCACGCATGCCCCAAGCCTAGATCTATATAGAAACACCCTTAGCAGCTGGAGGTGATTGCTTTGTCTCTTGGCCAGGAAAACCCTAGCTGTGAGAAACTAGAAGAAAACCTGATCTTCCCAAGCTTTAATCCGGCGATTGGGAGACCTTCTGAGAGATCCATGAAGATGGGAGCGTAGTACAGCTACCCAAGAAGCATCCCCAGACCCTAAACCTATGAAATACCCAGCCTAGATCGAGGAGGAAGCTTTGACATTTGGTGAACCCTTGGACCCGAGATGCAGAAAAGCTGAACTTAAGGAGCTCTAATCCGTCGATTGGAGGAGGAAACCAAGGAGCTGCCACGTCTGGGAGACGGCCAATACATCCAAGAAGAGATCCCAGCTCCGAGGTGCCATCTACATCGACAGGAGAAGAGGATCGAAGGAGTTTCTGAACACCTTTTTGGCAAGGCCGAGAAGGGCTTCACCAGCTTATTCCGATCTTGTAGATTTAATTGATAGGAAAGTAACCTATAGATCTCAATCCTATACATGTGCCCTAGGTCCTCATTTTTCTGGATTTTTCCTCGCGTCCTAGATCCCCCTATTCTCCTTGTATTTGGAGCTCGGGCCTGTGTTTTGCACAGACCTGAACTTGACGGCATGATCCATGGCCGTCGAGATCCTATATTGGCGGCCAACGATATTGCCGTTAAATTCTTATTAGCGTCCAGACTATGCCGTTAATCTCTTCAGGGCAGAACAGTGAGCTGTTCCCCTTCTAATGATTAATTTCCGAAGTGTTTTCGAATGAGGATATAATGTAATCATATATGTTATGTAAAATAGACCATGGGATGCATGTGATATTTTCTGTGATTTTGGTGAATGGTATAAATTTTTAGATTATTGAAATACATGTTGGGAAAAATGGATTATGCATGTTCACCTACTGTCTACATGATTCCTGATGAATTAAATGCCCTAGATTTTTCTATACCATGTGCATATGTATCAGTCCATGCCCTGAGATTTTGAGAATTTTTCCATGACTGTGGGATTTACTGTAATTTCTGTTTTGGAAATAGAAGACATGCATAGGATTTGTATAAAGTACAGTAAATTATGTGTTTGCAAATAAATCTGGAGAAAACTTCTGTGATGATGAATATGTTAGGTTCAGGGCTGTGAACTGTCAAATTTGATATTCATGTTATGTTCCATGTTAAATCAAATTATGAACGGCATGAGATTGCATGTTTTAATTTCTGTAAATGTAATATGATTCAGAAAAATATGAAAATTTGCATGTGTGATTATAAACCTGAAATGTGTCTGTGGTTAAAATCTCATGTTATTTTGATGACAGTAAGTATTGTTATGAAATTTTAAATGAGAAAAATGACTATGTGAGTATGTTAGTTGTGAGTTGATGTGATTCAGTAAATTTCAGTATGATTATATCTGTAATATGATTATTTGATAGTTGTAATAGTGAGGCTAAACCAATAAATGGGGACTTATGTGTGTATGAATTATGTATGAGTGTGTGTATGGAATGTGAGAGAACAAGTGGTATTGTGTGTAAACGGTTAATGTGACAAGATAAACAAGTATGCCATAAGACACTGCCACCCTAGATGCTTGGAGCTGTACCGTAGTAATGCCCTACGGGAAAGCTCAATGTGTTATGTGATACCCTAGGCAAAGGGTCTTGATAAAGTGTATACCCTGGCAAAGGGTCTTGTAAAATCCTGGAGGTGGACAAGTTCCACTGGTAATGGTGGGAAGGGCTTTCCCCAGTTTCTGCAGGAACTAAGACTTATCACTGTGCTGGTGATTAAGTAAGTGAATGTGAATGTGTATGTGTCATGTCGTCTATGTGGTGGTTTGGGCTGTGTCTTGGCATTAAGTGAAAATAAGTATAAGTGTGAATGAGAAAAGTGATATGTGTTCATAGCACAAGGTATGTGCAGATATGTGTAAATGTGGCACATGTTATGTGCAAAAGTGAAAATAAGAAGTGTGTGAATGTGAAAGAGGAAATAATGAGAATGCGTGTAAGTGTTGTATGATGTAAAACCAAAGTGAGTGTATGTGAAAGCCAAGGTTTATCATATGGTCGTGTGTAATGAGAAAATAGTATAAGTATAAATGACAATAGTGTTAATTGATAAATTGTTTATTGATGTGTACAAATGTGTGTGTATGTGTTTATGTATAAATTGTCAATGTAAAAAAAGTGATGTTACCATTAGTACCAAAATGTAAGTATATGCTTCATATTCATGAAATTTGAATGATTGGATGCACACGTGTTTAGTATTATGTTGTATAGTTAAAAGTGATCCCTATGCAAAGGTAGTATGAATGTGATAAAATCTATATAAAATCAGCAAGCTAAGTGTGAAGTAATTGTTATGATTGCATGCTAAGTGAGTTAGGAATCATGCTAGGAGTGCTACTATCGTGTATATGTTTCCATGATTAGTTGTGCACTTTACAATGACTTAGATAAAGCATGAAAACGTGTGAATGTGTATTTTACTCATGTTAATGACACCATGATGTTAGTGACCTTGTGTAGATTCTAGTTTTACATTTGTTTAGATAATTGTTTAATGGAATTTGTTTAGGTTATAGCATGATCATGTATGATTTAACTGCTGAATCTTATTGTGTTAATTGTTAAAAAGCATGTATATATTGAATCTTAAGTTACTTGCTGAGTCTATTGCATAGACTCACTCTTGCTAATCATTTCAGGAAATTAGCAGCGGAGGAGCTAGCAAGAATTGAAGTGGAGTTGGACTAAGGGATTGAAGAATTGTAACTATATTTCATAAGTATGTAATGCTACAATGGAATTTAGATTTTGTTCAAATGTACTTGGAGTCGGCGATGTATTTGGAATATTTTGTACTTATGTTATCTCCATGTTGAACTATACAGACTGTGGTATGGGAATTTAAAAGTTGATGGAATAAGATTTATTTAAATTCCGTTGCATTTATTCGACTCTATTTGTGTATATCTCAGCTCATTTGTTACTTGTTGGGGTATTCTCCCCTGTAGCGGCTTGCTCTGATCCGACGTGGGTTGGTATAACCATACCGGGTGGAAGTGGGTCGTTGCATGTCTACTGTTCTAGCAATTAATATGTGCAGGGTCCTAAAGACATTCTGTCATACAACGTTGGATCATATAGACGCCAGAAGACCTTATCTCTTTGCGTGCTCAACTGGATAAAAGATTGTTGAAGCTTCCAAATGTCAAGCAGTCTAACATCTACCAATCTAAGAGACAACGGTTACTTCAACGGCCGTATTTCAAAAGGAGATATAAATACAAGACAGAAGAGAAGAATAATAGGTCACCAAGTGGAGAACAAGCATCTCGCATACAAGCATTCAAATTCTTCTGCAAGAAGTCCAGAGCCAAGAATCTCATTCCTCATCATCTTTAACTCTTCGCTCTCTGTGCTGTAATAGAATTTCTACGAGAGCCCGTGTAGTTCTGAGAGTGTGCCTTGTTTAGATCTTTTGCTCTCAGTGCTTGTTGCTTCAGATCTTGGCTTGTAAAAGCTTGATCTAGGGGCTTGAATTCATTCTATTCTCTTTATGGTGTTTCCCTTTGTGTGTGAAGGAAGACCTGGTGGGATCCAGGGTGTTGTTTCCCTTCAGTTGTGAAAGAAGACCTGGTGAGGTATCCAGGGTGTTGTTGTTCCCTTCTGGTGTAAAGGAAGACCAGCTGAGCTGGGTGTTGTAGTGTCTATAGGGGGACTGTACCCTAGTTAGTGGAATCCTGAGTTGTTGCTCAGGGACTGGACGTAGGACTCCTAAGGAGAGGAGGTCCGAACCAGGATAATTTCTTGTGTTGTGTGGTTGTTTTTCTTGTGTGATTGTGCTTTGAACTAACTGTTTCTAACCTTCATCGAAGAACGTCTTTTGTGTGAATGTTTTAAGTACAGGTACTAATCAAGTAAAATTTTTAAAGACCCATTCACCCCCCCCCCCCTCTGGGCTTGTCAACTGGGCAACAATTTGTACCAGCAGAAAGAGAGGTAAAGTAGTGAGTGTTGGAAGAGGCTCATAAATCTAGGTACACTATCCATCCATGTAGTACTAAAATGTACCAGGATTTAAAGAAACATTTCTGGTGGCCTCATATGAAAAAGGAAATAGCTGAGTTTGTTTCAAGATGTGCTGTATGTCAGTAAATTAAGGCAGAGCATCAGAAGCCTGGAGGTCTATTGCAACCGTTGCCCATTCCACAGTGGAAATGGGATGATATTGCCATGGACTTTATGGCAGGCTTACCAAGATCGAGTTCCGGGCATAATGAAATATGGGTATTTGTTGATAGATTGACCAAGGTGTGCAGATTAGTGGCAGTAAGTATGTCTTGGATAGTGGACAGATTAGCAAAGGTTTATGTTGATAGAATTGTTCCACTGCATAGTATTCCGAAGACTATTGTGTCTGATAGGGATCCAAGATTTACTTCTGGGTTTTGGAGAAGTTTGCAAAAGGTAATTGGTACTGAATTGAGGTATAGCTCCACTTATCACCCCCAGACGGATGGTCAGACAGAGAGGACTATCCAGACAATTGAAGATATGTTGCGAGCTTGTTGTTTAGTTTGGGGAAATAACTGGGAGCATCATTTGAGTATGGTTGAGTTTGCCTATAATAATACCATACTAGTCTTGGAATGGCACCATATGAAGCTCTATATGGAAGGCCATGTAGAACCCCATTAAACTGGCATGAAGTGGGAGAAAGACAAATGATAGGTCCTAAATTGATTCAACAAACCACAGAAATAGTAAAACATATCAAAGAAAAATTGCAAGCAGCTCAAAGCAGGCAAAAGAGTTATGCTGATAATCGGAGGAGACCACTTCAGTTTGAAGTAGGAGACTTGGTTTTTCTAAGAGTTTCCCCTAGTAAAGGTATTATGAGGTTTGGCAAGACCGGAAAGTTGAGCCCGAGATATGTGGGACCTTTTCAGGTGTTAGAAAGAATTGGGGAAATGGCTTATAGACTTGATTTGCCAGCCGATTTTGAGGATGTTCATGATATTTTCCATGTTTCTATGTTAAAGAAGTGCATTGAGGATTCAGCTCAGATAATCAGTTACCAAGGTGGTGACTTGAGACTGGACATGACAATGTCAGAGTATCCAGTACAGATCACTGATCGTAAAATAAAGAAACTAAGAAATAAAGAAATTGAGCTAGTTAAAGTAAGATGGGAAAATAGGTTGGGTGTTGAGGATACCTGGGAATTAGCCAAGGAGATGGCTAAGGGGTATCCCTATCTGTTTGAATAAGGTTTTGTATTTCTTTTTAGATAATAGTACTTGTAAAAATGTGCATATTTAAGTTGTTTATGTTTGAATTGTGCTATGAATTTCGAGGTCAAAATTTTCTTTTTAGATGATAGTAATGTAACGTCGCGTGTTTTTCGGATCCTTATGGATCATGTGTGTAATGGTTGTGGTGGCCATCGTGAGGCTAATGTGGTTTGGATGTGTGGTGCGCGCAAGTTTGGTCCTGAAACAAGATAGAACCTGCTGCAATTGATCAGGGGTTGACGGCCAGGTGTGGTCGTTGACTAGTTTGGCGTCCATCGAAGGTGACATCAACTTTAAGAACTTAACGGCAGGCTTTGTGGATGTTTATTATGACGGTTCCCTAAGCGACATCAGGGTTGACGCCAACCTGTGCGACCTGCAGGATATAGGTCTACCCGAGGGCAGTTCCCTCACTCCGTTCTCCCTCGCCCTATTTTCATGCCCTTGCTTCCCCACTACTTCCAATGGTTGCAGCAGGCTAGTTGGGGGATCGTGGAACGTGAGGTGGTGACGAATCGAGAAAGAAAATGCCGGAGCGAGGTGTAATCTCTGTAGGAGCTCGCGGAGGGTTTGGTACGAATCGGGAGGATTTAATTAGGAGGATTAAGTGCGTCTTAAGGTAGGGAACGATCCCTTTTAGTTCCTTCTGGTTGTGATAATGCATATGGAACGCATGAATCTGCATGTTAATTATGTTTTTGGGTAAAGGTACTCCATGTGGGGTCAATGGGTGGTTTGAGCAATTTAACGAGTGAAACTTATAGTTTCGGTTTAATTGAGATGCATGCATGTTAGAGGAAGTGTTTCCTCATGTTTTTCCGCTGATTTTAGGGCCGAGAATACCTGAGGAATCGGCCTAGGGTTTCTGTGAGAGCTGATAGCCGAGGAGCTTGGCGTCAATATCGATTAACGCTAGGTTCTTCAGCTGGGAGATTGACAGCCAGATATCTTGCCGTTTACATCTCATCGACGGCAGTCGATGTTGCCGCTAGCATGTATTTATTTAAATGTTGCTATATTGAATATTTAAAGATAACGAGCGGTATGTTGACACCTGTGGTGCACTGGGTGCATGAGGTTTCTGTGACTAACATACAAGGTACAGCCCTAGCTAGTTCTTTACGTGTTTACGTGTTGTTCACGTGTGGTGAACTACCAGTGCACGAGGTTTGTGCGAGACTTCACATGGTTTGTGTGACGTGCACGTGGTTTTGTGTACGTGGCAAGTAGTACGACGCCTACCGTGGTTACCTCTCCAGTTGGGTGCCCCAGGTTCTCTATGAGCCAGGCTGTTAGCTCGAGACTTTGTCCCAGTACTTGTGCTGTACTGTCGAGGTCTGTGTCGTCTGACCTGGACACCCTCACTCCTTAGTTTGAGTTGTACGTCCGGCTGAGGGAAAGACGACAATGGGACAGTGACTCTTGTGTTTGTTTCTAGTCACTTGTGGCGCGCTCTTAGTTGGGGGCACGAACACCAGTAGTCAACACTGGTCCCCAGCTGGTCCTTTTCCAGTGCCTCACTCTAGAGGGCACAGGCCAGGGTCTCTAGAGGTGCCAGGCATGGGCCTGCGACCGTGTGGGCCACAGGTGGTGGTGTTTAGTTGGTCTCCACAGTTACTTGACCTTTTCACGTGGAGCAGCAGCTGGACCTTTCATTCGTGGCTGCGAGACTGAGAGGTATACATGTGTTTATTTGTCCGAGTCAGTTGCTGGTGTCGCGAACCAGTTCACGTGGCTCGCGTGTGGCAGTCTCTACTTTAGCTTGTACACCTATTTGAGCTTTGTCGTTTATTTATTACAGTTACTTTACATAATTGGCAAACGGTGAGTACATTTACAGCTTTAATATTCTGCTTAGTTGTTCTATAAATTGCTAGCGCAGTTTACTGCTTTCGTACCTGTGTTGGGTTTGCTCGGTGTTGGGGGAGTTCCCTACTGAGCCAATGACTAGCGAGGCTCACCCCTACCCCCACAGGTGAGGGCGAGGAGGACGTTTCTCGGCCGTCATCCAGTTCGGAGCCACGTCTTAGCGGTGCAGGGTCAGCACCTCCAGTAGTGTAGTGTAGCTAGTTGTTTACTTCTTCCAGTTGTACCCCGGGGTATGCCCCAGGCTTTTGTACTTTCTTTCAGTTCTGTGGAAATATGGCTATGTAAATTTGTGAAATATATATATGGAATGGTGTGTTCCGTTGTGTTTTCACAGACTAGTGTATGGTATCCCTTGCGAGGCTTCGGCTCGTTCGCGGGAGACGGACTCGGGTCAAGTCTGTTATCAGTTTAATAGGCTTAGACAAGACATTCCGTCACAGTTTCACTCAAAGGGAAGGTATTGACTATGATGATACCTTCTCCCCTGTTTCTAAGAAGCTCTCATTCAGGATAGTCATGGCCTTGGTGGCTCATTTTCATTTAGAGTTGCACCAAATGGATGTGAAAATGACATTTCTTAATGGGGACCTAGATAAAGAGTGTATATGGAACAACCTCACGGGTTTCATGTTGAAGGAAAAGAACACTTGGTATGCAAATTAAAGAAATCCATCTATGGACTTAAGCAAGCCTCCCGTCAATGGTTCATTAAGTTTAGTGAGATCATTTGTCCTTTGGGTTTAAGGAAAACATTATTGATGAATGTTTATACCTAAAGGTCAATGGGAGTAATTTCATTATCTTGCTTTTGTATGTAGATGACATCTTACTTGCCTGTAGTGATCTTGGTTTATTAAATGAAACAAAGGCTTTTCTTTCTGAAAACTTTGAGATGAAAGATTTAGGTAAAGCTCAATATGTGTTGGGCATTAAGATCACCAGGGATAGAGAATCAGACACTTTAGGTCTTTCCCAAAGGGCTTATATCTCAAAAGTTTTAGAAAGATTTAACATGCAGTCTTGCGCACCCGATAAAGTACCCATTGTTAAGGTGATAAATTCAGTAAATTACAGTGTCCTAAGAATGACTTAGAAAGGAAGCAAATGGAATCTATTCCTTATGCTTCAGCCGATGGGAACCTAATGTACCTTCAGACTTGTACACGTCCATATATAACTTTTGCTGTGTGTATGCTCAGTAGATACCAGAGTGACCCAGGCATAGATCACTGGAAGATTTCCAAGAAAGTCATGTGTTATTTGAATGGCACAATGGATTATATGCTTACATATAGAAGGTTAGATCAGCTGGAGGTCATTGCATATTCTGATGCTGATTTTGGTGGCTGCTTTGACACAAGAAAGTCCACGTCAGGCTATGTGTTCATCTTGGCAGGGGGAGCCATTACCTAGTGCAGTGAAAAGCAGAGTGTTACAGTGACTTCCACTATGGCAGCTGAGTTTATTGCTTGTTTTGAGACTAGTGGTCAGGCCATTCAGTTGTGGAATTTGTTCACAGGTCTACCATTTATGGAATTTATCTCATGGCCTATCAAGATTTACTGTGACAATTCCGCTGTAGTTTTCTTCTCTAAGAATAATAAGACATCTAAGGGTGGTAGAGACTTGGATATAAAGTTTTTTGCTCTTAGAGACAGATGAGGAATCATGAAGTGTGTATAGAACAAATTGGGACAGATCTTATGGTTGCTAACCTCTCACCAAACGACTACCTGCTAGCATATTTTGTAGTCATGTGATTCGGATGGGTCTTGTAAGCTCTCTCAATATATTATGACACTTTTAGTTGACATAATGTTGTTATTTGTGATCACATCAATGTTATGATTCTTCTATTGTCTTCTGCCTATTTCATTTATTTGTGTATACATGTTAGCTATAGTTTGGCAGAATGCAAGCTTAAGTGGTGACCAGCATAAAATTAACTTTTTTGAGTTTATCTATAATTTCACGTTTGATGTTCAGTTGTAGTGAGTTTGGTGCATGTGTACATGGAAGGTGGTGTGTGGTTTGAATGCATTTACCGCCATGACCCCTGTCATTTGATTTACTATAATTGAACTCTCAGGTTTCCATTAATTAGACTAGTGTGTGGTTTTGGTTTTAATCATGCGCATGTACTGTGTTTTTTTTCTTCAAGTGCAAGTCCAAGACATCAATCTTCAAGAGTCCTTTTAAACTATATCATCTATATTATATGTATGTTTTCAAAGGAAGATTTGATATACTTGTAACAAGTTGACCAAGTGGGAGAATGTTGGGTTTTACCCGATATAGTGGTCCACTGTCCTGGGTTACACATCTTATGACACACCATGTGGTCCAGTTAAAGGAACATGTTATTGGCTTAACCTATTTAAGTGTCCATTAGGATCCTGTTATGGGTGGGATCCTACTCAGGCCCATTGGGACTGGTCCCCCTCTCTATACATATATGTGAGACTCCCCATCAGGTCATGCACAGACTACAGACACATAGAGAGAGGAAGTCAGACGGAGAGCACAGCGAATTACGCGTCTCTCTTCCCGGCATCTATGCACATCCTCTTCCGACATCGTCTTCCTCCTCGCACGTGAGATAGCTTCCGCATCAGGTACACATCTCCAATAGATCTAACTCACTAGCATGTAGGTGCATCCTTTAATTTTCCTTAACTGCAGATGTCTATATATTAATGTTGATCAAATGGGTGAATTATTATTTGAGCAGACCTCATAAGATAACATCCGATATGTATCGATGTATGCAACATTTAATATGCTTGCAATACAACAAGAGTTACATGAAGTTTTTGGTTGTGGTGGGTCTAGATTGGTTATTGCAATATATCCAAGGTTATGTGAATTTTTCTGGTTAATTTTGGAGGTTTTAGATGGCTATTGCATACACCTATAGGGTCATGTAACTTTCTTTTGCTTGTGGAGGTTCAAGGAACCTATTGATCGCCCCCCCCCCCCTCTCAAAAAAAAAAAAAAAAAGCCTTCCAACAGTAATACCCTTACGATGTACCGAAAAGTTATGTATACAACTTTTTTTGCTTGCGAGCGTCTAAACGGGAATTGCTTGCGGAGCTTCTAAACGGGAATGTACCTCCCCACACACTTCCAACAGTACTACCTCTTGTTTTAGGTCAGCTATGGCCTTCGACACCTTTCCCCTGGACCCATCCCCGAAATTTCCCTTAGCTCCTTCGTTCCTTCTACCCTCCCTTGTTTGCTTTCATACCCCACCCACTGTCGGCTCCCTCCGCCCTCGCCGCAGACAGAAAAGCCAACCTTGTAAAATATGTATATAAGGGATCGAGTTGTGCAACAAGACAACCACGCAGCCTTCCATGAACATTTTTATCACGTTTGTTTTCTTTCTGCGGCCACGTCGCATCCATCCCCCCGCCCAGATAGTGCTCCCCACACTCGAGTTGACGTTCGATCCTGTGCTTTTTTCTTATAAGCGCCCACTAGACGTTCATCGCCCACCAGACATCAATAGAGAGAGAGAGAGAGAGCGAGATCACATCTGTACTGAAATAGACCTCACACATGGAGCCATTTAGATATGGGAGAAAACAGTTTGCTAGCTGGGGATAACGGCTTCTCACTGTGCAATCCAATTAACCCCGTGAAGGCATGCATATATATCCTTTTCTCTCAACCCCATCTATATATACACACCCACAGGATTTATGGACAGATGCGTATGTGTGTTACCAGAGTGATTGAGTTCTTCTGGCAAGGAGCTGGCGAGCTGCCGACGTCCTCTTGCTGCGATATATTTATATATATATCGATCCCTGATCCATGTATAGTCCTAACGCGCGCTCAGCAGCTATGGTGGTCTGTACTAACAAAATTCCAACACCACTGCCTACCCGCAGAGTGCAGTATAGCAGCATGGATTGCCTGCAGGACTGGCCCGAGCCCGTCGTCCGCGTCCAGTCCCTCTCCGAGAGCGGCGCCGCAACCATCCCTGCCCGGTACGTCAAGCCTTCCTCCGAGCGCCCCGGCGCTGAGCACGCCACTAGCGAGGGGGCGGCAGGTATCCCCGTCATCGATCTGGCCGGGCTGGCGGGGGACTCGGGAAGGTGCCGGGCGACGATGCGGGCCGTATGGGACGCCTGCCGCGAGTGGGGCTTCTTCCAGGTGGTGAACCACGGGGTGAACGCGGAGCTGATGCGACGGGCGAGGGAGGAGTGGCGTGGCTTCTTCCACCTGCCCATGGCGGAGAAGCAGGCTTATGCCAACTCCCCCAGGACGTACGAGGGCTACGGCAGCCGCCTCGGCGTCGAGAGGGGCGCGCTCCTCGACTGGGTGGACTACTACTTCCTCCATATCCTCCCGGAGTCCCTCAAGAACCACGACAAGTGGCCCGCCCAGCCAGCTTCCTGCAGGTACACCATGCACGGCAGAAAGACTAACGTTCATGCTAGCTCTTGTACCCCATCTCCTATATATATATATATATGTTAATTTGCCACAGTTTTCACCATCTACGGCGATATATGTATGTGCAGGGAGACGGTGGAGGAGTACTGCCGAGAGGTGGTGAAGCTGTGCAGGATGCTGATGAGGGTGATGTCGATGGGGCTTGGATTAGACGTGGGTTATCTGCAGAGGGCGTTCGGGGGAGACGATGAGGGGGTGTGCATGAGGGTGAACTACTACCCGAGGTGCCCGCAGCCGGACCTGACACTGGGCCTTTCCGCCCACTCCGATCCCGGCGGCCTGACCGTGCTGCTGGCGGACGACCTCATCGGCGGCCTGCAGGTCCGCCGGGGGCACGCCTGGGTGACCGTGCGGCCTGTCCCCGAGGCCTTTGTCGTCAATGTCGGAGACCAGATCCAGGTCATCTCTCTCTCTCTCTCTCTCATCCATATGTGCATTCATGATGTTGGGGATAGGATTGGCAGCAGATGAGAAGAGTATCCATTGATTTAGGGACGGGAACAGGATTGGGCAGAAGAGCCAGCAACGCCAGAAAGGGAAGGGGGCCGTGGCCCATGTAGCATTGTTCCCACCCATCGGATTTTAGCAGAGAAGCGTCTGTGACGCTCCTCTTCTTGGATTCCGGTGCCTAATTAAGTCATGGCCGGTTCTGATCATTGACCTAATTATATTGAAAGAATCTAAAATCATGTATTGATTATAAAAGGCCAATATATATTCTAAACTATTCATCATTTCAATCGGATTCTTATCAACACTATTTTACTACAGTTTTAATTTGTCGCTCCAGCTACCAAATTGAGAACCATCCATCCAATGTGTCTGATCGAATGTGTCAGTACTCTCGATCCGGTTTGATATGGGGATAGAAAAAGAGTTAGGGCTCTTTGATAATAGAATAACAGAGGGTTTACCGATCCTAATAAATGAAAATTTGCTTTGATTATTTGGATAATTTATTAAGACTTTATCGTAGATAACTATTGATAAGTCCTAATAACTCTATCTCCTTTTTCAAGAATGATAAAGTTATCAACACTGGTAACTTTATTTGTCAAATCAAAAACATCATTACTCTTGCTGCACACCTTCATTGGCGGTGTGCAACAAGACATTTTCATACCAAAAATGGGGACGAAGGTAAATTAATTTAGGAATAATTTTTTATCTATTTGTTGTTTGATATTTTCAAATATATATTTTGAAAATTCTTTTGGTGGAAATAGTGTTAGTATAAGGGTAGAACTTTTATTTTTTACCATTATATCTTCGTTTGGTAGAAATGTTGTTAGTGTTGACATATTTTTTTCATCATCCTATCATTATCTAAAGTGACTTTTTAAGCTAAGAGAAAGTGCATACATGTATATTGCAATTTTAGTAACCTCATTGAATTTTTTAAAGCATAAACTATCATTTTTAACTTTTTACTCCACAAGAATATCAAGTAAATTACGATTAACATCATTGTCTCAATTGGCCACCATAGTCTTACCGTCTTTTGTGGTGACCACTGAAGATGGTGTCTAAATATATAACTAGAATTAATTAAGAAGATAAGAAAGATATAATGCTAGTATTAATAACATCTGCAAAATATATAGTCGAGATGAAATTAGAAGAAATAGGTAAAAAATAATAAACATATTGCTGCACTAAAGTAGTTCTGAAAAATATAAAATAAAAATAAGAAACAAAGTCGACTCCCTACTTTTCATGTTCTAAAAAATATAAAATAAAAAAAATACAAAAATAGATAAGAAAAACAAAGATAAGAGACGGAATAAGTTATATCAGTAAAAATATAGGATGACTTATCCTCAACTTACATCTATTTTTTGGGGATATCTCTAAAATATTTAAACCACTTTTATCTCATTTTTTTAACATATTAAATATGAGATAAAATTAGATTCACTCTTATCCCCTACTTAACTATATATCAAACAGACCAATCATCAGATAATGACATGACAAGAGTAACTTTAATGGGAAAAGTTTTTGCCACCTGCAAGTCAAGAAACAAAGTTAATTACATTGGAAAAAGTTGACTGTCGGGATCAATGTAATCTTCAATGTCTAGATTTTAGGGTGATTATTACAGGAGATCAAAATAGGTTTAATTCTCTCTCATTATAGGTCCACCTTATTCTATTAAGATCTATATGGCTGTTGTCAAAACATGTTTAATTCCAATATCATTTGATTTCAAAATGAGTCAATGGACCTCTATCTTGTTAATACTAAATTTTTTAGTCTGTCTGTCTTTATATAATGTAGTCTCTATCCTTCCAACTTTTAAATTTTGGTGGCATGCACAATGACCCACAAACCCTCAACACCCCCCCCCCCCAAAAAAAAAATTTAAAAATAAAAATAAAAGAGACGACTCACATACGCAGCCGTCGCACCAGTACTGCTTGTCCGTCGCATTCAACGCAGGAACCACCCATTACGCGGAAGGCCAACTCCATCCTTCCTTCCCTCCTCCCTTCTCCACATGTACGTCTACGGCCATAGCAGTGCTCCATTAATGTTTCCCATCGTCTTCCCCTCAGAAAATTAGCACCCGAACGTCCGCCTCCGGCCTTTTGTAATATGTGGGCTGCTGGCCTGTTTCTGAATGTTCTTTAGTTGACAGTCTGCACGCACCTACTGCATGCAGGTGCTGAGCAACGGGTTGTACAGGAGCGTGGAGCACAGGGCGGTGGTGAACGCGGAGGAGGAGCGAATCTCGCTGGCCTTCTTCTACAACCCCAGGAGCGACCTGCCCATCGGCCCCGCTCGGGAGCTCGCCACGCCCGACCGACCGCCGCTGTACCCCGCCATGACCTTCGACGAGTACCGCCTCGACATCAGGAAGAAGGGACCCCGGGGGAAGCCCCCACTCCTGGACTCCGGCCTCCACGCCCATGATCTGGTCGTCTAAAGCCAGTCTTACTACCCAATAACATTGTAGCTATATGCATATGAACTTGATCCCTTCATCCTAGTACGTGTGTTTATGTATATATATCTTTTGATTTTCTCTCTCTATGTGTATATATATTTTGTATCTTATTTGTTTAACTATATATGGGGAGTACGTGAAGAGATTAGTACTTTATAATAGGATATGAGTAATGTTAGGCTCCCGACATGCTGGGAGCCCAGCGTGAGCTGGAGGGGCCGCGCGCCCCTCTGCGCACGCCGTGTGGAGGGGGCGGGCCCCCCAGCATTAAATGCTGTTTTTTTTTTTTTACAATTTGTGCACACAAATGATGTATTTGTGCACACAAATATATCATTTGTGTGCACAAATAGTGCACCAAAACTAAAAAAAAAAAAAACAGCATTAAATGCTGGGGGGCTCGTGCCCTCCACGCGGCGCGCGCAGGGGGGCGCGTGGCCCCTCCAGCACGGCTATGTGCCGGGAGCATAGCATTTCTCATAGGATATATAAACATGAGAAATACTTCGTGCATATCTCAATATGCACTAAGATGTGTCATCTCATCCGTGGGTTTTAAAAAAAAATTGAATGAGCAAGATATATTAAACACTCAAAGTTAATGTGACACAACCTTATTAAATGTGTCAACTGTAAATCTATAATGCATATTTTTTAGTGTGTATTAAACATTTCTCTATCAATATACACCCAATTGCGGCATCTTCCACTACTAATACACTGACTTTTACCTACACCATATGCCTACACATTTGATAGTTGTAGATATTGGAAGGATATACCTACGTAAAATAAAAAGTATACCTACAACATATTTTATAGTAGGTATAAACTTTTTTTTTCTTTTTTTAATTTTTTCCCTCCCGGATCCCCGCCTTCCCTTTTCCCCTTTCCCCCATTTTTTTATCTTTCCCCCATTTCTGTCTCGAAACACCCCGCCTTCGCCTTTTCCATTTTTCCTACTCTCGCTTTCTCCCTCCTGTGTCCTACTCCGCGAACATCGATTGCGTCTCACCATCACAGAGGAAGAGGGAGCTCCTTACGCCATCGCCGAGGAAGAGAGAGCTTCTTATGTCGTCGCCGAGGAAGAGGCTCCTTACGTCGCCGCCGAGGAAGAGGCTTGAGAACTGCTGCCAATACAGAGGGTCGCCTCCGCTGTCATAGAGAAGGGTTCTGCCATTCCTGTCAACGGCAATCGAAGGTTGGGAAA